>JAZAVI010001635.1:0-11156 GCA_036326025.1 Chrosomus eos
GGCATGCATTACGCGCTGATCACCGTGTGATCGGTTCTGCGCAGATTTTGCTCATCTCAAACAAGCCTATTCACTCATTCACAAATGAGCAACTCACTCCCTCACTCAGAGATCCACTGGTTGACGATCACACGTTGATCTGATTGGTTACAAGCTCGTTTGTGACGTCAGAAACACCAGCGATTTCAGTGTTTTTGGTTCACTGCAGTTTTAAGCAGAAAAATACTCAGCAATGCTGTCGACTTATGAATTTACACATGATTTGAGTTTTTAAAGCATATTAATAACACCACATACACATATAAACAACATTAAATTATTTTCCACACTGGGGGACTTTAACTAATCCTGGTTTAAATTTCAGAGTAACCATTGTCATGATTCTCAGCATGAATCTTGATATGAGATTTTAATATTTTTTTTTTTTGAAAAAGTACAATGTTTCTAATTATATCCCATACGACTACAGAACGAGGTTTAAATGGAGCAATTCAATCTGGATTAACGTGACGTCCTAATGTGAACGTACAGCACTGGCTTTAAGAAGTAAGAAGAAGAAATGAAAGCTTTCTTTATACAGAAGTCCATTCAATACTTCCAATATTCTGTCTTGATGTAATACATTCAATACTTGACTGACAATAATTGTCAGTCAAACGCAGCCGTCCTGATGGGATTGCAGTCAAAATCCATTAGTAATTTCCTACTGAGGTGCGGATCTGCTGATCTGGGAATCGAATTCTAGTTCCACAACAAATGAGATAAACCAGGAAGAAAACAGACAGAAAATCTGAGAGAGCTGAGCTTTATTTCTATTCATCTTTTCCACCGAAAAGTATAGATACAATTTTTGTTAAATCAAAATTTTATAATTTTGTTTTGTTTAATCAAAATATAATTTTAACAAGATTAATGCAGCAGTGAACACATGTTATCTGTTAATTAATTAAAAGTTAGATTTGATCCAACATTGAGATATATTCTATTTATTTAAATTAACTGTAAAATACTGATGTTTTTTTAATTACCATATAACTTAAAATGAAAATCTATATTCAACAATACATATGTTTTCTCGGATACTGCTAAGCATTTGTTTCTGTAAGTTAAAAAGAGTCATGTATAAGGAGAAAACCCCAAAGGATGTAATTATACAACTGAATACTGAATACAACTACTCTACAGTAACTGAATATATATGTCCTATTGGTTTTAATGTATGTTATACATTTTATTTTACATTTATGTTCTTAAATTTGTACAGCTTTATTTTAATGTCATGATGGTGTTTTTGAAAAAGCCAACTTTGATAAACGTTAAGTCATGATTTAAGTCAGTATTTTATTGTACCTGTGTCATAATGGTGATTATCTGTTTATTAGTGTCTGATACACAACAGTACATTTCTGGCCTTTTGTCTCTCTCTCTCTCTCTCTCTCTCCTCTCTCTCTCTCTCTCTCTCTCTCTCTCTCTCTCTCTCTCTCTCTCTCTCTCTCTCTCTCTCTCTCTCTCTCTCTCTCTCTCTCTCTCTCCCCTCTCCCTCTTTTTTTAAAGAGGCCATATTAAGGCCTTTTTCTGTTGTGTTTGGTCTCTACTAGATCAGGTCTTCCTGCTTGAATGTTGATTATTTTCCTCATATTCTCCATTGTTGCGGCTCCTCTCTTCCCAGTCTGTCAGTAACGCTCTGTTTACTTCCTGTCTCTATGAAGCCCCTCCTCCTGAAAAGCACACCGTGCTCTGATTGGTCTGTTTTGGTCTGTTTACTTCCTGTCTCTATGAAGCCCCTCCTCCTGAAAAGCACACTGTGCTCTGATTGGTCTGTTTTGGTCTGTTTACTTCCTGTCTCTATGAAGCCCCTCCTCCTGAAAAGCACACTTTGTTCAGCATCAAACAAACCAAATGTGGGACGATTACTAGGTTTGGGACATGTTACCAACACTAAAACATAACCTGAAACTGTTATATAATGTCTATTTAACTTAATAAAAACATTTGTATTTTGCATTTCAGCTGATAAAAAAATACTCTGTTCTTTAGTCACTTCCAGAAAACACCATTACATCACAATTTAACATAACATGTCTTCATTTTACATGACATTTAAATGCAACATCACTGACCCCATCATGTAGATCACTATTACTGAAACAGTTCTGAACAAGTCCAACTAAAATCCAGCAAAATAAATAATGAACAAATCAACTATAAAACGACATGAAATTAGTTCATTGACAGTATATATTAAGAATATTACACCAAAAACATTCTTTTTTTTTTTAGAAAGGATGTGAATCAAATCAACCACAGCAGGGGACTAGCTGATAAATTCTGTTGAATTAACATTTTAATTGACTGAATTATCCATTGGTTTTCTGACAGAAACACATGAATGAATCACCGCTCCACATTTTGATTGACAGCTGTCACACCCACTAGTGACGTGTTTAATCTGTGCTTTAAACACTGGATGGGGTCTATAAACGCTGTTGTGTTTGTACTTCTGACGAAGCGCTGTTAAACACAGGTGAAAAATTCACCGCAAAAATAATAAATAAAATGCTTTCTACAAAAGGCAAAAGAACGCATGCCATTTTCTTAATATGATATTTAAAGGATAATTCCGGTATTTAGCACTTTGAGTCTATTTTCTAGTGTGTTTTGGATGAACTAGAGTGGTGGACACAGAAATGTTGACGATGGGTCCTGTCTCGACTTTTTGACTCTTTCAGAATCGCCTCTGAGCACTTCAGAGTGGCTGTCTATGGGCATGCACAAACATGTGCTTAAAACAACCCAACGTTCGTTTTCAAAACTGTGACTCTCACCGAGTGGTTAGTGGTGTTCGTTGATGAAGTTTTACAGTCCACACACGGGAACACACGTGCACTCGCTCCAGAGAGAGATCAGATGCGAGTCGTTCACTAATTGGAGCCGGTGTCTTCAAAGAGAACTACTTTTGTTTTGATCCCTCAAATTGAATTGGACTGAGCTTCTGGTGTCTCGTTCACACACACACACTCGTTCCTCTCGTTCACACACACACTCGTTCCTCTCGTTCACACACACACACAATAAGAGTTTCCTCGTTGTGTTTTCAGTGTTGATGAATATCTCGTCTCTTCAGTGTTGATGCCGGACTCAACACCAGCGCTCAGTTTATTCCTCCAGGGGTCTTTCCATGATTGTGTCCCTGCCATCAAAGCCTCTGTTCAGTTATCACAGTTTCACACTGCAAATCAGCTTATTTTCTGTCACTGTAAGTTAAGAAGTAAGTATGTTCAGAGATGACCTGCACGTCACACTTCAGTGCTTCTCTGAGCTCATAACCGTAGTTTACAGTAGTGTGTGAGAGATGATCAAACGAGCTCGTCTAAACGATCCACACACTCTCATACGAAGCGTTGGACGGTAAAACACACAGTTTGGACGCTTAATTACGAGCAGATTTAAAAATCCCTCTACTATGTAAAATTTATAACTAAATTAGACGTTTTTGTTGTGTTTAGTATAAATTTGCCTGTTTCGCTTTGTGGAAAATAATATGTTGTATGAGTATAAAATGCAGCTCTGATTACATTTTAAATTATATATTTTAGATGTTGTTGTTCAAACGATTGTTTAATGCTGTCGAAAAAGTCTCTTCTGCTGCATTTATTTGATCAAATATTAGTTTTCTTTGTGAATATATAATAAAGTGTAATTTTATTCCTGTGATCAAAGTGTCAGGGTTGCTGCAGGTAGCTGAAGACGAGGGCTTCAATATAATAGATTTATTAAACAAAAGAGATAACATCCGAGAACAAAAGAACAGAACTCCAGGACTTCAGGGTTAACATACAACCATACATTGACGACGATCGACAAACACTGAGGGAAAACACAGGGCTTAAATACACAAGGAATAATTGGATAATTAACAGAACACAGGTGGAAAAACTGAACACAAACGAGGAGCGGGAAAACTTAACAGGAATAAACCAAAAATCACAAAGACAGGGGAAACCAAGATCACAAAAACATAACTAAACACACTGAAACGTGACACAAAGCTGAATTTATCATCATTACTCCAGTCTTCAGTGTCACATGATCCTTCAGAAATCACTATAATATGATGATCTGATGCTCAAGAAACATTTATGATTATTATCAATGTTGAAAACAGTTGTGCTGCTTCAGATTTCTGTAGAAACTATCATACATTTTATTTCTCAGGATTCTTTAATGAATAGAAAGTTCAAAAAAACATAATTTATGGGAAATTATAGAGTCTTTACTGTAACATTTGATTAATTTAATGCATCCTTAATGAATAAAGAAATATTCACCACACATCTTTGAACATTAATGTAATTTGATAGATATATATGTGTATTGACTGCATGCAAGGCCAGTGAGAGTGTGTGTTAGTCGAACCCGCACAGAAACCAGCGATACTCTCTCACAGCGCTGGAAACACTTCTCATTCTGAATGCAACATTACAGTGTAAAGCTCAGCTAAAATAAGACCTGCGTCTCAAACTCAGACTCTATTAGCAGCGTTTCCAGCGCTAATGCCCAACGGGACTGAGAAACTCAACCCAACTACTGCTAATGAAAGATTGTGGTTGAAGCAACACATAAGTGGGCCATTACTACTGCCGTAAACCCCTAGTGGTGTGTGCATTATATTCATGAGGTTTCTATAACACTCTAGCCGTGCACAGCAAAACACTTTTATTTCAAAGTTTGGTAGATTTTCAACACATTTATGACTTCTGAGATTTAAACGCAATTTTACAAGCATTAAATAGTCTAAGCTTTTCATTAAAATCCACAAAGTGTTACGCTACTGCTATAAATGAACTCTAATAACTGCCACTCAATTCTTCCAACTACACCACATTGTGCAATATCTGTGTCATTACTGACACTCAATAACAAGCTCAGAGAGTAAATGTTATGCTAGAGAAGACTCTTGTCTTTTCCTGGCCATTTGTACACTCTAAAAAATGCTGGGTTGTTTCAACCCAACGTTGGGTCAAATATGGACAAACACAGCCGTTGGGTTAAATTTTTAGGTCCCACTTTATATTAAGGGGCTTTAAGTGCTATGAACTTACATTGAAACTAATAATTTGATACAATGGACGTTAACACTTTATTTTATGTTACATATGTTGCATGTACTTACCATAGTAATAACAGTAAATTATGCATAATTACATGCAACTAACCCTCAACCAAACCCTAATGCTACCCTAACCCTATAGTAAGTACATGTAGTTAACTATTATTACTCAGTACTTAATATATAATTACACTGTAACAATGACACCTTAAAATAAAGTGTGACCCAATGGACTTATTGTGTATGTGTACATACAGTACATGTGTATTTACGTTGTACTTATATTTTGAATATACCTGCATGTAATTACAGCTGTAATTGATGTATGTAAAAACATGTGTAATTACACAGTTGACCCTTTCCTTACACCTTAACCCAACCTTAAACTGACCCATACCACACACACCTGACCCCAACCTTACCCGTAATCACATCTCAATAACAGCAAAAGTGTTTTACAATACATGAACACAATAAGTACATTGTACAGATTTTTCAATGTAAGGTCATAAACTTAAAGCCACTTAATATAGTGGGACCAAAAGTTTGGGTTTGTCCATAGTTGACCCAAAATTGGGTTAAAACAACCCAGCATTTTTAGAGTGCAGTTTCTCTATCCACTCTCCAGTCTCGAGGACACGGGTGAAAACTCACGGAGAAAGGACACGGCTGGGTCAAACTCAGTATCATCCACAGATGGAGAGCTTCATGCATTGATTATGAATGTGTGTGTCCTGACAATACTGCATTGAGCTCCAGGGCTTATTGTCTTTAAAAGTCCTGGACTGAGGACTGGGTGTAATGGGCTAAAGAGAGAGGCGGACTGGGTCATATGGATTTTGCATTAGTTTGTACTCGTAGGGAGTGTGCTTTCGAGATCGGACACTCATCTCCATTGGGAAATTAGACGTGTGTGTGAAACCGTAAGTGATAAAGGCCTGGTTCTAGGCAGCGTCAATGAAGCTTTAAATGGCGGGAAATGCCCTCAGTCATGCCAGTAGCAGCGCCGGCCCGGCTTCAGGAGAACTGGCTGATGTGGACACTGGAACCTAGTGTGCTGTTCTCGCGGCCTACACTCGCACTGCCTGAGCCAAACATACTTGGTGCCAATTTCCCAGGGAGTGACGATTTTGTTCTCTTGAACGCATCGGATGGACTGTTTTATGCTATACTGCAAGTTTGCTCATACATTTGCAACTTTGAATGGAATTATCTGAAGTTCAGTAAAAAAGCTCATGTGAATAAAGCTGGTGAAAGTGTGTTTTCCATCAAACGGCTTTAAAGTGAATATAAACCTGTGTGTAATGACGTCACATGCTGTTCTGCGATCAAATTGGTATATCGAATTGATTTGAGACATTTTAAGGTGTTTCCATTCATTTTCACACACACGTTCAAGCAAACATTTGCGAACAAAGTTTTGCTGGACAAAATGGATCGCGCCATAATAACGTTTCCATCAGCGTTTATCGCATAAGCCGTGTATCCATCAGATAAAATCCCATGAGACCGAACGCATTTCATTGAGTCGATATTCATGAAATTCAATCGAATTTACTGTTTCCATAAGGCATTTTTCATTCAATATCACTTAATGCGGATAAACACGTGTGGATGGAAACACAGCTATAGACTCTAAGATCCAGTGTCAGCAATTAAGATATAATGGGAATATTATCAGCAAATTACAAATTTCATACATTTTTTGTATTTAGAATATCTCTTTTAGGACCAGAATATGTGGCCGGTCGCCTTTTCCACACTGTTCTCGCTGCCTACACTCGCAGTGACCCGTTCCTGGGTTATTATCCCCTCACTGGAGCTAAAACCAAAACCAGACAAAGCATTACAAAATAAAATAAATGTTAAATGATAGTTTAGAATTTAACTTTCCTGACATTTACTCACTCCCACATCATCCAAGATGTCGAAAAGAAATGAAGGGTTTTGAGGAAAATATTCCAGGATTGTTCTAGTGACTTCCAGTGAGTTTCACCGCATCACAGCTCGTGCAAGACCCGCATTAGTGGTTGAAAGTATATAAATGTATATTTTTTTATATAAAATGTCAGCATCCTGCATCCTGGATGAATAAAACTATTAATTTATGTGGAAAAGCTTTAGTGTATGAATGTGGCACTGAACATTAGTATGCAATAATACTTCTCACATTCCCTTTGAACTGTTTATATCTAGATTAACATCTGGCAAGTGTGTGAGATCTGAGCTAAAGCACAGCAATCCCGCGATCTGCATATGCATATGATATAACGCAAACTTCTGCTGATAATATGTGCCTGTGAGTCACGAAGAAGAAGCATGTGTGTCTCACAGCAAACCTGCACATTATGATAATGCGTATGGATTGGGAGGAACTCATATTCTCTTCTGCCAACGGAAATCTATCCATTAAAAAAATAAGGCCAAGAAAGATCAAGAAAAGCAAAGCAACACGAGATATTTTAAGCAGAGCATTTGTCCTAACAGGATCCAATCAAACGATTCTTTCGTTTAGTTCAATATAGCAGAGCATATCGTTTGTGTTCATACGCAGAGCTGACATTAGAGACAATATTTCACACAGTTTTGATTCTTATTATTACCATCATTTATATGGTAACAGGTAACACAACACCACACACACACACACACACACACACACACACACACACACACACACACACACACACACACACACACCACACAACACACACACACACACACGATGCAACACACACACACACACACACACACACACACACACACACACACACACACACACAACACACACACACACACACACATATGCAAACACACACAACACACACACACACACACACACACACACACACACACAAAACACACACACACACCACACCACATGATGCAAACCACACACCACACACACACACACCACACACACTTTTTTGGGCACACACACACACACACACACACACACACACACACACACACACACACACACACAAGCACACACACCACACAAGCACACCACACACTCACACACACACAACACACACACACACACACACACACACATGATTGCAAAAACACACACACACACTCTCTCTCTCTCACACACACACACACACACACACACACACACACACACACACACCACCACATGATGTGCAAACACACTCACACACACACACTCTCTCTCCACCACCCACACACACACACACACACAAAACACACACACACACACACACACACATCTCTCCCCACACACACACACACACACCCCACACACACACAAACACACCCCCAAAACACCACTCTCCACACACACACACACACACACACACACACACACATAATGGCAAAAACACACACAACACACACTCTCTCTCTCGCACCACACACACACACCACACACACACACACACACACACACACACACACACACACACACACACATATGTGCAAACACCACACACACACACACACACACACATTATGTGCAAAACCACCCCCACACACACACACTCCTACACCCACCCACACACACAACCCCACCACACCCCCTCCCCACACACACACACCACACACACACACACACACACACACACCCCAACACACACACACACAAACACCCCCCCTTTCACACCAAAACCACACACACACCACACAAAACACACAACCACAAAAATGATGTCCCCAAAAAAACCACACCCCCAAACTCCCCCCTCCAAAACCCCACACACACACCCCCACACCACACCCCCAACACCACACACACACAAAACACACCAAAACACACATGATGTGCAAACACACCCCCACACACACCACATTATGTGCAAACAAAACTCACACCACCCCCCACCCCCCTCACAAAACCACAAAAAAAACCCCACAAAACACACACAAACACACACACAACACCACACACAAAACACACACACCCCAATGGGGGAAAAAAACCCTTTTTAATATGCTTCTTAAAATCAGTTGTTTTAGAGTAAAATTTGGGTTGTTGGGTAAACTGTCTAACTTTTCGGGAAATTTTGGAAATGAATACTCATCATCCCCAAAACCCGGCAAGATGAAAAACAAAAGTGTTTGAAAATCACATTTTGACTTTGTTAATTTTCCCCAGCGTTCCCCCTCGTGAAAAAAAACTCCCCGGTCTCAACCAAACCCTCAAACTCCTTTGAATTTTTTGGAAAAATAAACCCCGGAGTCGCAGCACTGCCTTTTTAAGAAAAAAAAGAAACGACTTCTAAAAAAAAAACCAGGAATTCACACGAGAGCCACAAAACACTTGGCCGAAGCTCTCGAAAATATAAAAAAAGGCGATATTTGCTTTTAAAATTTGGGGTTTTTAAACATTTGCATTTTGAGTCCCCGGGGCTCTTTTTTGAAAAATGACTCCCCCGTGCTTGGGGAAATTTTGACTGGCACGAGGGGCTACGCGGGGTTTTATCCAGTCTGGGTACGTTTACAAAACAGCCGGTGTTTGGGAAAAAAGAAAATCCCCCCCCCCCTTTTCAAAAAAAACATTTTGCACCACCCGCATAAAAAAGCCCCCAGCCCCAAACAAAAAATGATCATCATAAATCTGCCAAACCTCGGGGGCAGTTTTGGGGGAAAAGGGGAAAAAGGGCCATCCCGACCCAACGAATCCTCAGAATCGCCCGGAGAACCTAAAACCCCTTTTTCCCCCCCCGTCAAACAGGGCCCAAAAAAACCCCGGGGTTTTTCAAAAATTTCCCCCATTTTGGGGGGCCGGATTTTTTTAGAAAAAATCTTTTCCCCTGTGTAAAAACGGGGTTTTTTCCGTGTAAAGGGGGGAAAGGCCGAACCCCAGGGAAATAAATGCGTTTCTCTCCGTGTAAACGGACTTTCAGCGCGCTGTGTGAAGATTACAGTAAAGAACGAGTCCTGTGTTCATTACAGAGAACGTGTGGGGGAAAAAATATTCAAGACCATTCAGTTCTGTTCCCCTGGGGTAACACCACAACCCCCTTAAAGGGCACACACCCTGACACCCCACACCGAAACCACACCAAATCTGCCCAAAAACCCTATACTTAAAAAACCGGGGGCCCGCCTTTAGCTTTTAAAATTTTTAAAAAAAAACTTTTGCAAATCACCCCAAAAACCCTCCCAACACCCCCCCCACACACACACACACACACACACACCACCCACACAAACCCCAAACACCCTCAATCACGCGTAGAATAGGCCAAAAAAAGGTCAAAGGGCCCAGTTTGGTTTTTCGGACTGTGTAAAACTGTATTCCCCCAAACCCCCATGCTTAACCGTAAAGAAATAAAAATTTGCTTTTGTTTTTTTCCAGAGATTTTTAATCAATTAAATTTTCCTTCTTGTACAAAATTCATAAAAAGGGTTTATGAAAGAAGAAATTTTTGGGTTTTTAATAAAAATTTGGTTTTAAAAAAATCCAAAAAAAAAAATATTATGGCGGGAAAGGTTTGCAATTAAAGACAAAGTTTGTCAAAAAAGTTTGTTTATAAATTTTTTTTCAAATGCTTCTTTTAGCAAGAGATTTTTAGGGGAAAAATTTAACAAAAATTTTTTGTTTAAAGTTAAGGGTTTTTTGTTTTAAAATTTTTTAAAATTTGGTTAAAAAGTTTTTAAAGAAAATTTGTCTGGCCACCCGCGTAAAACCCCAAAAAATGTTCCCGACAAAACCCGAAAAATTAAATTTTTTTTTTTTTTTTACTATGATCAAAAATTCATTTATGAAAATGGGATGAAAAAAAAAGAAAATGTGAAATTTTTAACACAAAGAAAAAAATTAAACAGGGAAAAAAATTTTTTTTTTTTAAAAACGGGATCAAACTTTTTGGGCACTTTTAGGGATGATGGGTTTTTGGGGTTTTTTTTTAATAAAAAAAAGCCCCTTTTTTTACCAACTGAGAAAAGAAGCGCGGGTCCCCGGTTTTTCAAAAATGGTATTTTAATTGGTAGTTAAAATTTTTAAAACTGACAGTTTTTTAAAAAATTTTTTGTGTGAATTTAAAAAGAGAGACGGAAAAAACCTGTCCCCAAAACC
>JAZAVI010001636.1:0-7500 GCA_036326025.1 Chrosomus eos
CATGTTTAACAGTGTGATGCAGTACTGGCAACATAGTAAGGGAGCGCGGGGCACAACCTAACGCGGGGTTAGATGTAACACGGACTGTTTACATAGTTAGTCAGGATCAAGCCGGTTATGTTTCCGCTCCTTTTCTCTCGCTGCCAGAAGACGGTCTCCCGCAAATTTTTGGAAAGTTTTGATAAGATTTCATGAAGATACTGGACAAATAGTGTTTTGACACCATGCAAGTAATTTTTTTCATCGTACGTTTTTTTCGGTTTCTGAGCTGGGTGTGTACGTCACCAAATCTTACTTTATATTACCTTTATCGCCGTCTTGTGGGCTAAACCACAGCACCGTTTTGAAACATGTCAGCAACTCCTAGCAACTGTTAGCTATAGGCTTAAAATATGTTTTACACAGCGGGGTTAGTTGTAACACAGTGTTACAACTAAGCCACCAACTGTACAATGATAATCAAATGAAAACAGGCAGCCACACAAGTTTCAGGTTTGAGTATTTATATATTTATTTTGCCACATTAAACTTTGTTGGGCTTTCACAAACAATGTTGGAATTAAAATGTAAAAATTTTGTTTACTATGCATTGATCACTTGTTTATTTATTAAAAAATATAGCCTGTTTTTCATGCAATAAACCCTTTAAATTTGATTTTAAGCTAGTTTTTATTATTATTATTACTGTTATTGTTAATAATAATAATAATTGAGCATGCAACTGCCACACACAAATATAATTAAATTTCAATTACAATATTTGATGATTTTATTTATTTATTTATTTATAGCAAAACTGTGCAGCCCTTTCCTATATCTCTATCCATGATATTGATCCATAATAGAAGGATGATTGGAAGAGGGATGGATGTATAAATTTGTACGTTTGTGTTTGGAGCTCCGTCGATTTGATTCATTAATCCTTGATTTTCTTCTTTACCACTCAATTATAAACAGGCACTTTCTATTTTTATATCATGTGAACTTATCCTCGATACTATTCCTTATAAAAAACAATCGGATTGCTTTGATATCGCTACTTAGATCCAACTTTCCGAATCTCGGCTACTAGCCTTTAGCCCGCTAGCATTTCACGCGTGGCCTCGAGCGTCTCACTTTAGACCCGTTTCTCTGAAAGCTTCTCTGAAAGTACAGACACACGTTGATTGTGCTTAGAGCCTGCATCAACGGGGCATAAGCACATGCGCGTGCGGTCTGTGTTTGTGTTTGGAGCTCCATCGAATTGATTCATTAATCCTTGATTTTCTTCTTTACCACTCAATTGTAAACAGGCACTTTCTATTTTTATATCATGTGAACTTATCCTCGATACTATTCCTTATAAAAAAAAAAAAAAAAAAACAATCGGATTTCTTTACTTATTACTATTACTACTAATTTACTGTTCATCTGTTATAATGGCGAACATATCGGATGTGTGTCTAACGTTACCTCTGAGTGCAGGTGAGGACACATTCGAGCTGATTTCGGTACGATTGGAGCTGGAGTCGGTGGAGAAGCAGA
The DNA here is from genome assembly GCA_036326025.1 of Chrosomus eos. Taxonomy (NCBI): domain Eukaryota; kingdom Metazoa; phylum Chordata; class Actinopteri; order Cypriniformes; family Leuciscidae; genus Chrosomus; species Chrosomus eos. Next base: position 1,525 of record JAZAVI010001636.1, read on the forward strand.
TTCGTGTTCTGCTGGAGAAGCAAGCCGAGCTGCGAGATCGGCGATCAGCGCTTGAAACATCACGCGCCGATGCTCACAAGTCAGTGGTTAGTAACTTTGTGACTTTGACTCCGACTTCGTCTACTCCGTGCGTTTCTCTGCCCAGGAGGACGCGATCATCTCTGCCTTCAATCACTCCTGCACCCTGGGTCACGACACGAGCCAGGACCAGAGCAAGAACCTCTCTCCCCCCTCCCGGTCTTCGAGATCTCCACCTGGAACCGCTTCTCCCCTCTTCGCGAGTCGGAACGCGACGACGCCGTGATCATCGGCACTTCCATGGTCCGCCATGTCCGTGCTACCTCGGGTATAGGTAAGGTGCGCACTCACTGCTTTCCTGGTGCTCGTGTTCTTGATGTCGCTGCGCAGGTTCCCGAGATCCTGAACGGTGACGAGCGCGTCGGAGCTGTCGTGCTGCACGCGGGGACGAATGACATCAGGCTGCGGCAGACGGAGGTTCTGAAGAAGGACTACAGGAGCCTGATCGAGACGGTACGCAGCACATCGCCTAGAGCAACGATCGTCGTGTCTGGATCGCTTCCCACGTACCGACTTGGACAAGAAAGGTTTAGTAGATTATTTGCTTTAAATGAATGGTTAATGTCATGGTGTAATGAACAGAAACTGCTCTTTGTAAATAATTGGAATCTGTTTTGGGAGCGACCTAGGCTCTTCCGTCCTGATGGTCTGCACCCCAGCAGAGTCGGAGCGGCTGTTCTGTCGGACAACATCTCCAAGACGCTACACACCATCTGACTAGTAAGTCAAAGTCCAAATCATAGTCTTTGCTGTCCCAACTTAATTGATATAAGTACCAATGTAGAACATTATATAGAAACTGTGTCTATTCCTCGCTTAGTGAAGCCAAACAACAAATCTACTGTAAGATCTAGCAAGAATATTATTGTAATTAAACCAGAAAATCTAAATATCAGTGAACAAAAACAATTTCTAAAGCTAGGTCTTCTAAACATTAGATCGCTCACACCTAAGGCGGTTGTTGTAAATGAAATGGTCACAGATAATAATTTCGATGTTCTGTGCCTTACTGAAACCTGGCTTAAACCAAATGATTATTTCGGTCTAAATGAGTCTACTCCACCAGGATACTGTTATAAGCATGAGCCCCGTCTGATCGGTCGTGGCGGCGGTGTTGCAACAATCTATAGAGATATTCTTAATGTTACTCAGAAAACTTGTCATAGGTTTAATTCGTTTGAAGTACTTGTGCTAAATGTTACGCTCTTAGATGTAAGAAAGAAATCCTTATTATCTCTAGCCATGGCTACCGTATATAGACCTCCAGGGCCATATGCTGATTTCCTAAAAGATTTTGCAGACTTTCTCTCAGACCTATTGGTCAATGTCGATAAAGCAATAATTGTTGGCGACTTTAACATACACGTAGATAATACAAATGATGCGTTAGGGGCTGCGTTTACAGATCTATTAAACTCTTTTGGGGTGAAGCAAAACGTCAGTGGTCCCACTCATCGTCTAAATCATACACTAGATTTAATTATTTCATATGGAACCGATCCAACCGATATAGATATTATACCGCAAAGTGACGATCTCATTGATCATTACATGGTAACTTGCATAATACGCACTGCTGAAATTTGTCATGTTGCACCACGTTATAGACCAGGCAGAACAATCCTTCCAACCACTATAGATAGATTCTCAAATAGCTTACCTGATCTATCTCAGCTGCTCAGTGAACCCAAACAAACAGATGAACTAGAGGAAATGACTAGCAGTATGAGCAACATTTTCTCTAGTACACTAGATATTGTTGCACCAATTAGATTAAAAAAGGTTAGAGAGAAAAACTAAAACACCATGGTACAACAGTGCTACGCATGCTATCAAGAGAGAAACTCGTAACTTAGAGCGTAAATGGAAACGAACTAATTTAGAGGTCTTCAGAATCGCGTGGAAAGACAGTATGTCACGTTATAAAAGGGCTCTAAAATCAGCCAGGGCTGAGCATATCCGCAAATAATTGAAAATAACCAAAATAATCCAAGGTTTTTATTTAACACCGTGGCTAGACTAACAAATAATCAGACATCTCCAGAGCAAAATATTCCGTTACAATATAGTAGTAATGATTTTTATGAATTACTTCAATGAGAAAATAGAAAGCATCCGAAACACAATTGTAAATGTACAATCCTCTATGGTGTCTTATGACTCAGCCTCAATTATGGCCCCTCTAGAACAACTAAACCGCTTTACAACTATAGGACAGGAAGAGCTAAATAAACTTATCATTGCATCTAAACCAACAACATGTTTATTAGATCCAATACCCACTAAACTACTTAAAGAAGTGTTACCTGTAGTGGAAGAGCCTCTTCTCAATATTATTAACTCGTCTTTATTTTTAGGTCACGTTCCAAAAATATTCAAGCTGGCAGTAATAAAACCTCTCATTAAGAAACCGCAATTAGATCCAAATAACCTAGCAAATTACAGACCCATCTCAAATCTTCCATTTATGTCTAAAATACTAGAAAAAATTGTGTCCGCTCAATTATACTCTTTCTTGCAAGAAAATGATATCTACGAAAAATTTCAGTCGGGATTCAGACCGCATCATAGCACAGAAACTGCGCTAGTTAAAATTACAAATGATTTACTCTTAGCCTCTGACCAAGGCTGTATCTCAATACTAGTTCTACTTGATCTTAGTGCTGCGTTCGACACTATAGATCATAAAATACTCTTAGATCGACTACAAAACTACACTGGTGTTCAGGGACAGGCATTAAGCTGGTTTAGATCGTACTTATCAGACCGTTACCATTTCGTCTGTTTAAATGGGGAAAAATCAAAGATAACATCAGTAGACTATGGAGTGCCGCAAGGATCTGTCCTAGGCCCTCTGCTATTCTCAATATATATGCTGCCACTTGGTAATATTATAAGAAAACATGGAATTAATTTTCACTGTTATGCTGATGACACTCAATTATATATCTCATCACGACCAGATGAAAACACTAACTTAAATTCAGATAAAACGGAGGTATTACTTATTGGTCCAAAAAACTACCCACAAAATCCCTTACAATACAACTTTAATTTAGAAGGATGTCCTGTTACTTTATCCACTACAGTAAAGGACCTGGGTGTTATGCTAGACCGCAACTTGACTTTCGAAAATCATATTTCATATGTTACAAGAACAGCCTTTTTCCACCTTAGAAACATTGCTAAGCTACGTAACATGTTATCTGTTTCAGATGCAGAAAAGTTAGTTCATGCATTCATGACCTCGAGACTAGATTACTGTAATGCTTTATTAGCTGGTTGTCCTGCATCCTCAATAAACAAGCTACAGTTAGTGCAAAATGCAGCCGCTAGAGTTCTTACTAGATCAAGAAAATATGATCATATAAACACCAATTTTATCATCTCTACACTGGTTACCTATTAAGTTCCGTATCAATTACAAAGTATTACTATTGACTTATAAAGCTCTAAATGGTTTAGCTCCTGTGTATTTAACAGACCTTCTATCGCCCTACAATCCATCGCGCTCTTTAAGATCACAAAATTCGAGGCTTCTGGTCGTTCCTAGGATATCTAAGTCTACTAAAGGAGGGAGGGCGTTCTCACATTTAGCTCCTAAACTCTGGAATAGCCTTCCTGATATTGTTCGAGACTCAGACTCGCTGTCCCAGTTTAAAACTAGATTAAAGACGCATCTCTTTAACCAAGCATTCACTTAATGCTTACCTTTTATACTACTTCTGAATCAGTTCGAATGCATTAATATTATGAACATCAGCTATGCTAATTATTTCCCATCTGTCTTTCTGCTGTTATCTCGGGACGCTAGTCCCGAGGTAAATAGCGTTCGTCAGCTCCAGTTTGTATCCAGCCTCTCACGAAGACTTCAGATGCCCCAACACCTGTGATGAGACGACTAAACGCCGGTGGAGAGACGACTAAACGCCTGTGGAGAGACGACTCGACGCCTGTGAAGAGACGACTAAACACCGGCGATATGTTATGCCTAAATTTATACATGATTAACTAACTGTATTTTTCTTTGTACATTTCTGAAATGCACTTTCTGTAAAGCTGCTTTGAGACAATGTGTATTGTGAAAAGCGCTATACAAATAAACTTGAATTGAATTGAATTCAATGTATGGATATCGATCTATACAGATGCACAAACAATATCAAACTATACAGATAAAATAGTACTGAATTATGTGTGTTACACACAAGTGTTACAACTAACCCCTCTGTCTGTTACAATTAACCCCGCATATGGGGTAAGTTGTAACATTTGCACTTCTGTCACTTTCAGTGCAACTGTACGAAAATGATAGGTCCTAGAAAAAAAACTTTAAGTGTTCATTTTTTAGCAGAGATGTGTATGTTGCTTCTGTAAAAAAAATATAATCTAACTTAATTATTTTTTAAATAATTGAGCCAAAACCAAAATGTGTTAGGTTGTGCCCCGCTCTCCCCTAAATATGCCATTGAGTTATAAACATGTTATAAACATGTTAAAACATGCTAGCAATTCTTAGCTAAGTGCTAAAGCATGCTAATGCTATGAAACAGGAAGTTTTTTTTACTTAAGAAGGCAAAGTTCAATCTGCCCCAAACTTCACATATTTGATAAGAGTTCTGTCCTGAACACATGTGCATGCTCATATTCAGTTACAGTCATAGCGCCACCTGCTGGCAACAGGAAGTGACATGTTTAACACTGTTGTGGACTTCTAATAATATATAAAAAAGTGCCAGCAAGTGTTAAACATGCTAGCAACATACTAGAAACATGCTAGCAAACACTTAGCTAAGTGCCAACACATGCTATTATCCCCATAATAAAGGACATTTTTGTAACTGACTTTGACATACTCCCACTATATTTATCTACTTAAATGCACGTTGCCCACAGTGCTCTGTCTTCCTAAAGCCACCGGGTGGCGATGGCATGGGTGCGAGAGCCCTTTCAATGCTGCTTGCAGCTTTAATGATATTATTTTCTTCTAAATCTGCTGTACAGCCGAAACAAACTTTGTTGCATTATTTTCCTGTTATCACTGTAAAGCTGCTCTTGACTTTAATTGACTTGCAGTTTTGCCAAAATGTAGGCAGAGTCATGCATTTACAACGATTCTGAGTTGCAAAAATGTAAACATAACTACTATAATGTTTCCTTTTCACTGTTCTTCAGTGCTTATACTTAATATGGATGTCTTATTTAGTTATGAAGAAGGTTTGTATAACCTGTTTTACCAATGTAGATGGACATCTACCAATTCTTGACCTAGTAAACACAGGTTGTCACAACCCACTGACCACAAGATATGCAGCAAGTTTGATTCTAGTGTTAAATGAAGCCTACTTCAGTTGTTACATTGTAATAACTGACAGGCCTTTGGTAATGCAACCAACGTCCTTGATCAACACGCTTCATATTGTAGAGGTGTCTCTGCCTGTACGGCTCTGAATGCAAAGCTTTGTTTTCTGCCAGTATTTGGAGCAAAACTAAGAAACTCAAAGGTGCGCAATGATGAAACAAATAAACCTGAGAGGAGGCCTTGAGCAATCATTGCAACCTCAAGACGCAAATGCGTTTGGTCCTCTTGTATAGCATCCCTTTTTATGACACACCTTTGTGCTTGCAAATTAGCCGAGGGCTAATCCATTTCAGCTTTACTTTGGTATCATGCTACCTTGAAGTTGGTATATTAGCTTATATTTCCATTGCTTTCAGTCCTAAGATGATACAGTATGTGAATAACTGCCAAAGCCTGTATGCAATGACAACAGTTCAATGTTCAAAACGTCTAAAATATTACTGTGGTGGTACAATCATATAACTCAAATTACGGATCAAATAACAATTCTTTTCCCGTTGCATTAGCTTCCTGTTTGTTAGTGTGTCCATTACAAA
>JAZAVI010001637.1:0-12701 GCA_036326025.1 Chrosomus eos
CGTGTAAAACATTTCACAGCAGAAAATCACTCACAAGAATACATATCATTAGTCTGATCAATTTAGCAATGCGTTAACGTTAATGGTTCGTGTCTCGAAAAGCGCGTTCGTGTGCGCGCTTCCGCAAGCAGAAAATAACAATGAAATCCACGTCGATATTTACCACAATCGATGAAAATACGCTTTACATATATAAATACTTGCACATAAGGAAACTAGCTGATTAATAAGCTCTGTATGAATGATTAAAAAGTGTTTTCCGCTTCATTTCGACCTGCGCCATTTCAAGCACAAAGAGAATCAACGAAATGCGTTCTCAAATACAGAGTAACACATGATGCCAGCATACAAACGATTACATAAAACACCGAGAGATGCTTTTATAAGGTGAATAAAGATTTAAACACTAACCTGAAGAATATCCTCGATCCATCCTGCTGCAGTGTTTAGTGTAGGTGTGACTGACTAAAAGCGAAGCGGTCAGGCCAGTATCAGGCCGCGCAGACTCCCCCCACTGGGGGCGTGGTCACATGATTGACATGTATGGACAACCAATGATCGACTTCCAGCGGCCGGAAATAGCATTAATTATTTCAAAACAAAAGTGTGTATTGCACTGTCTGGGAGTTAACTGTTGTGTTGAGTTTAAAACGGGTGCTAGTCAGCATTCCCAGATAGCAGACCAACGTCGATTCAACGTTGATTTTTAGTTGTAAAGGTTAATATCAGTCGTCGATCAAATTTCAACGTTGAATCAACGTTCACTATTTGATCGTTACATCAGAACGTTATTGAGTTGAAAATGCGACATCGATTCAACGTCGAAAGGGGGTTGATTCATCAGCAGATACCACCAACACACAATGTTCGAAATCATTACGTAGATTATATGTTGAAACTTGGTTAGAAGAATCGGACATCATGCACTAAAGCCCTATACGGAATAGGACACTGGAGCGGCCGGCGCGCAGAGTTGCCATGGAAACGGCGCGGGACCATTGCTACTGGTAAGCAACAAAACTCCCTCTCGCTGTTGTTTTCACTGCTTTTTTCAGGTGAGATTAGTCTCTAAAAGCACACAAATAATACACAAAACTGTTTTGGGCATTTCTCTTACTTGTAATTGACACTATTCTGTTGAATATTTACTTTATAGACATGGTTTATTGTCTTCAGAAAAAGTCCGTTAGCAATAGCATCTCAACCGTTTTCAGAAGACGTAAGTTAGCTAACGTAACGTTAACTCGGTTGAGCTTTTCTTTATGAAAGTTTGGGCTTTAAATCACCTCTTATGTGTAGATGAGAGTTTTTGTAAAGGTTTTACTTGGAAGTGAGCTAATTTATTTAACACAAACGTAAACAGAAACGTATTCGGTGATGTTAATTTACTTTCACGGAGAGAGAAAATTGGCTGTAACTGTAAATGGTAAACAAATATTGATTAAAAAAATGTTCTGTGATTTCAGTAGTAACAAAATAACCCATAACAGAGAAATCTCCACGACTTCAACATTTCTGAAGAAAGCTGCTGCCGGAGAAGTAGGACACAGGCGAATCGAGGAAGCTCAAGTAACGTAACGTTAACCTCATATCCATTTTATCACAATAATGTTTCACCTATATCACCATGCATCTGTTATTTTCTTATTTCTCAAATTTACATGTTTTATTTGTTTATTTTAAGAAGGTTTTGACATCCAAACGTAAGTTACACTGTATGAGCAAAATTAAATAAGTAAACCCCAAAACAAATTCTGTTATCCTAGTTAAGAAATTATTTTCTGTATATTCTTTCAATTCTTTCTCATTTCTGCATTTCACCTCTGCTGTAGCTTCTTTCCTTTTAATAAACCTGGCATTGCATTGTTGGCTCAGTGACAAATGGCTTGTTGTGTTCCTAGATCCTTCAGTGCTGATGCCCTGCACCGTAGCAGACTGGAGCTGATCTTCATCTCTAAAGCACTATTGATGAACCATATGATTAGTAAGTCAAACGCCAAACATACACTAATGTCAAACATACATTAATTGTCTTGGTACAAATGTTTATGTCTCTTATGTTCACCAAAACAACACCAAAAACAATAATAATGTGAAATAATATATATATAAAAAAACTGTTTTCTATGTGAATATATTGTAAATTGTAATTAATTCCTGTGATCAAAGCTGAATTTTCAGCATCACAGCTTCACATCATCCTTCAGAAATTATTCTAATATGATGATTTGATGCTCAAAAAACATTTATGATTATTATCAGTGTTGAAAACAGTTGTGCTGCTTAATGTTTTTGTGTTTTTTAGGACTATTTGATGAATAGAAAGTTAAAAAAAACAGCTTTTATTTGAAACAGAAATCCTTACCCTCTCTCTCTTGGTCAATTTAATGCATCCTTGCTGAGTAAAAATATGAATTTCTTCTTTTTTTTATTTTTTTTAAAATCTATTATTGACCCCAAATGTTTAAACATTAGTGCAAACTACCGTTTATATGTTTGGAGTCTATTTAACAATGAATCCTGGAGGGGGAAAATGGTTTAAACTGTTACAATGGTTTACACAAACACATGAATCAGCACAACTGTTTTCAACATTGATAATGCGCTCTCGCCCCCTATGCATTTTGGGTAGAATTTTCTCAAAGCTGAACAACCTTGTAAATGACAACACTGTTTCTGTTGTTTTAAAGATAATTATTTAAACATTTCTATTCTAATTAATTCACAACATCCTCCCCCCATGAACAAATGTTCATCAACTTAAATCTCTAATGCATAAAGCAATTGAATGGGTCTCTTTAACACAGTCCTTGTGGATGTGCGAACAGCACAGGATTTAACTTTACCATCTCGGCCTGGAAACAGCTCTTCAATTTTTCCTAATTTGCAGGTTTGTCTCGGCATGTTGGCATCTCCAGTGAGAACAATGTCACCCATCTTCAACTCAGTAGGTTTCTGTGTGTTGCAGGAATGTGCAGATTTCAGGCCCAGTAGGTAGTCCTTCCTCCAGCGATACCACAGGTCGATTCCACATAGTCTGCCGGAAATGGTTTTGGAGGCAGTGAAGTGAGTCGTTCACCAACCAAGAAGTGTGCTGGTGTTAGTGGCTGCGGCTCATCGATCTCATTGTGTATAAAGGTGAGGGGTCTGGAATTCAGTGTGGCCTCTACTTCTGCAAGGAGTGTAGACATTTCTTCAAAGGTAAGCGATGCTTTTTCTAGCACCTTCCTCAGGCTCGTTTTCACAGACCTTACAAGCCTCTCCCAAAATCCACCCCGCTCAAACGTTTCATCAGCAGTCAACTCACCTCGCATCTTGGAGCTTGAACTTGTATTGTGCACAAACCGCTTGATCCAAGCGGTGACTCGCAGAACTCGCTTCAGCTTACTGTACTTCAGTAAATCCAGCACAGGTTCCATTCCCTTTTCGTCACTGCCGCTACTGAGTTGCACGATGATCTGCTGACCTTGCTTTAGCTCACTAGTCACAACTTCATCGCATTGATCTTTAACGCTCTCTTCCAATTGATTCAGTGCAGTCAGAAATGAAGGTCCTTTCCACCACAGTTCACTTTCCTTCAGGTTAGTTGCAGTCTGACCTCTGGTGAGAAGGTCTGCAGGATTGAACTTGCCTTTACAATGAGACCACATTGCAGGGTTAGTTAAAGACTGGATTTTTGACACTCGTTTTGACACAAACTGTTTCCATTTGTGAGGTGGACTGCGAATTCACTGCAGCACAATCATCGAATCCGTCCACATATGAACTTGATGTAGCACCAGATTCAGAGGCTTTAACAGACTGTTTCCTAGTCTTGCTCCAATCACTGCTTCCATCAGCTCAAGACGGGGCAGTGAGATCTTCGTCAGGGGGCAACAAGGCATGTGGTCTTTGCTCCATCATCAGCTACTCGCAGCAGGTAAGTGACAGTACTATAAGCTTTCTCGCTTGCATCACAAAACACGTGGAGTTGATGTGCGTTGTGTCTGTGCACTGATTTTATTCCATACCAATGATGAATGTGTATGTGGTGGATCTGTGGAAGTTCTGAACACCATCCTTTCCATTCTTGTGCAAGATCAGTGGGCAGCTCCTCGTCCCAGCCAAGGCCTCGTATCCACATCTCTTGGAAAAGGCATTTTACTCGCACAGTGAATGGGGTAAGAAAGCCTATTGGGTCGAATATGCGAGCAGAGAGCTTTAGAACACTTCTTTTAGTATTCTCTCTTTTAGCTACAGCATCCAGCAGTGCATTCAGGTCAAAGACAAATTCATCTGTTTTAGTTCTCCATACCAAGCCTAGTACCTTCAGCACTGATCCATGCGTTTCTGTCTCCTCTGCAGGTTCACTCATTGTCGTCTTCCATTTCTCCTTCAATGCAGCACAGTTGGTTGTCCACTTGCAAAGGTCCATGCCAGCTGCAGACATAATCTCCCTTGCACCAGTAGTTCTGGAGAAGGCATTTTCAACATCACTTGCACTTGAGATTAAGTCATCAACATAAAGTGATTCTTTTATTATCTTTACTACCTCAGGAAGTTGGTCTTCATATTCCTTCAGATGCTTTCTCACTAGCTGCCAGGAGGAATGGGCTGGGGGACACTCCAAACACCGCTCTCGTCATCCGTAGCACACGCAGCATCTCACCTGCGTCTTCATGGGGTGGTGCAGTGAGCCAGAGGAACCGCACTGAATCTCTGTCCTTCTCAGCAAGAGAAATCTGCTAGAAGGCCTTCTTGATGTCTGCGGTAAATGCAATATCATTCATTCTGAATTTTATTAGTATGCTGAGCAGATCTGGATTCAGGTTAGGACCAGTAAGTAGACAGTCATTCAATGATGGAGAGCCAATGTCATGTGATGTAGCATCAAACACTACTCTGAGCTTTGTTGTTACCTTGTCCTCCCGAACAACAGCATGATGAGGCATGTAATACTTTACAGTGTTTGGAGATGATCCATCCTCCTTCACGTCTTCGACGATGCCTTGCTTAAGGTAATCATTCACGACTTCATTATATCTGTGATACAACACTACATCTGACTGCCACTTTCTTTTAAGTCCTTCAAATCCTTTCCTTGCGATTCTGTAGTTATCTGGGAGCTCTGGTTTGTCAGGTCGCCATGGCAGCTCAACTTCATATCACCCGTTTTTGTACGGAGTTGTTTTTTCAAACATGTGAAGAGCCTCCTATTCTTCAGGGCTGTCTGTCTGCTGCATGGTAATGCCAAGGGACTCTATTTCCCAGAAGGCTTTCAGACGTTCTGAGACCAGCATGTCTTCATTAATTTGTATGTGCATGCATGCTGTGTCAGAAACACTGGACATTGTGACTGGGCCCTGCACTGACCATCCATAAATGCTCTCAATGGCCACAAGTGCATCTGTGATTCTTTCCACTTGGCCTGACACTATATGGCAATAATAGTCTGCACCAATCAGCATAGACAACTCTGTATCACAAGTGCTGGGGTCTGGGTAGTCTGCCAACTGCAAGCCTTTTCGTTTCCACTCTGCCTGGATATGCTCACCTGGAATCTTCATCACAGCAGTGCACACTTGGGGAATCTCGAGCGCTTCCACCTTCTGCTCTTTGTTCCAGATGCTTTGTAGAATGACTTTCACTGTGTTGCGCCTTGATGTTACTGGTGCTGCAGAGCCAAAAGTATGAAGAGTGATCGTTTCTTGCTTTGTCACAGGCAATTTTAAAGCTCTTACTGTGTTCTCATTGATGAAGCTTCTCTGACTGCCCCCATCCAGTAAGCAGCGAATGCTTTTACGTCCACCAGGTCCTTCTGCCCATGCTCTTAGTCTGAAGAAGCAGTGTTTTGTTTATTGGGCTGTATCTTTACAGAACGTGAAGTAAATGAAGAAACTACATCATCTTTGTTGTCAGTGTCTAAAGTGTTTGTTTCTCCTTTCTCACACACAGCACTATGATGTCTGCCTCCACACACATTACAGCACACCTTGGCTTTAGAGAATCTTGCAATGTGTTTCTGCCCAAGACAAACAAAGCATCGTCCCAGTTTCATCAATTTTACTTTTCGAGCAGCAATATCAGTTCCTGGACACAGTTGTGTTTTGTGTACTGCACTGCATCCGTACCGTGAGATGTTTCTAAAGTGGTGGGGACAAAATCGACCCTGGCAAATAGTGGTGGGGACATGTCTCTCCCGTCCCCCCCGTAAATGACGCCTATGATCAGTCCCGCTATTGCCTTTGAAGCAGCGCCGTTTACGTATGTCTTGAAGTAATTAAACTTCTCTGTTTTGCTCAGCGCGTCGTTTCTGTGAATGGCGGTTTCAAACTGATTCCAAAAGTCTTGCCACAAGCTAATTTCACCCCTGAACTTGCTGATAATTAACTTGGGTAACTTAACTGTTTGTCCGCACTGAATGTCACTGCATCAAACGGCCTGCTGTTAGTGCTTTCCGGGATTCTCTGCATCACGCACTGCACGCAAACCTTTGCGCTGACGACTCGCTCTCCATACTCCTCTGCATCAACAACTTCATTTTCCAAATCATCCATTTCTGTACACTCCTGTATTTCGTGATCTAACTCCAGTAGTGTTTCCTCTTTTGCAGATTGTACACGATGATGTCATGAAACCGGCGTCCTCTGGGATGTTCTAAAACTGTAATGTGGCTAAATGCATTAGATAGTGGTATTAAATGAAATTATCAAACACCATACTAATAAAGCCTACTATGTACAGAAACAAAACGTGCACAGATTATTAACGCAATGCGTTTAATTATTAGGGGTGTCACGATTAAGTCACAATCTCGACCTTCGAATAAAAAAATGGAATCGTCGATGCTGCCACGCCCCCATGTCACGCCCGTTCGGATCTTTTTACTGACTCTCTTTAGTTCGATCTCGGTAAAAATCGAACCTTAGAATCGAAAATGTAATTGAATCGAGGATTAGGAGAATCGTGACACCCCTATTAATTATACATTTAGCGTTTACCTCCCATAGAAAACCAACTAAACGCTTAAGGCTTAAAGGAATAGTTCACTTTTTAAAAAACTTCTGCTGATAATTTACTCACCCCCATGTCATCCAAGATGTCAATGTCTTTCTTTCTTCAGTCGAAAAGAAATTAAGGTCATTTCCGTCATTTTATTATAATAATAATAATAAATGCGTTTTAAAATGTATAATGATTATTATTATTTATGAAACATCCTACAATAAGGCCAGTGTATAAAAAGAAAATTATGTAAGAAATTGTAATTTAGTAAAATTATAATTATTTAAAGAATTAAATTGCATCTTAACAGTGACTTTTACAATTTTATTTTTGTTGGTGGGTTGGAAAGTCTAATAAAATGTGTTGTGCTTTACATTCTTTAATCAGTTTCAAATTTTATTTTACATATTCATAAATCGCTTTATTTGGGTTAATAACATGAAAATAATTATTCCTTTCTCTCTTTTTTTTAGTGCCGATTGCCATCTGATTTTTGTAAGTGCAGTCATCTTCTGAATTGCCATGTTCAAACCATATGATTTTAAAAAAATTATTAAAAAATCTATTTTTAATTTGTACCTTTTGTGTCAACAGCAGCTGAATAAACCAAAGGCTCTTTTAAGAGCCATCCAAACACAGCGTCATTAGCTTTGTAAGTATATATTTTTTCCTGATAAATACTGATAGATTAATTAAAGCTACATCATGCAGCAAGTTAGTCAACAGTGATGTTATGATAGACATTAATGGCATATAGTCTTAAAAACGGTCTATCATCCTGAATCTCTGTCTCCTAATTGAACGAATGTATGAATGAACAACGTCATTCCTGCAGAGTTTTGCTCCAACCCTAATCAAACACACCTCAACTAGCTAATCAAGGTCTACTCAAGACTGGTGAGTTTTTTAAATGAGTACATTAATTTTACTGTTATTGCAGGTTTTCTGGGATCTCCAGCTGAATGTGATCTCCACATCAAGACATCAGATGCTGACCTGGAACTACAGATGTACACCACACCACACACCAACCTCTCTGCTTTTGCAGATGGCTGATTACGATCATGTTAAAGGTTGTATCAGCAATTTCAGGCCCAAAAAAAAGCCACCCTAAATAGACACCCTCACAACACCCACCCCCTGTCGCTGATTGGTTGGAATACTATTTATTTTGGTTTTGAGTGGTTGGTGAAACCAATTGTTTTTGTGTGCAGATCTCAGAGCCTAGGCTGCCTACAGAGACGCATTTTTTGACGGCCTGCTTATGGGGCGGGCAGCTAGCGGATCGCTAGGAAAGATTAGATGAATGTGATCATTTATGTTTGGGCCTTTTTTGGACCTGAAAGTGATACAACCTTTAAGGTATTATAATAGCAAAACTGAGCACCTGTGACAGGTTTTTTTTTAGGAATTGCAAAAAAAAATTCTCTTTTTGTCGCTCACAAGTTACACCTTTTAAAATTCTTCATTATAGGTGCACAAATCCTATTCTACAAATCACTGACTGCTCTGGGCCAGGTTTCGCGATAACGATGTAGGCCTTTGCTCTCTATGTGCGAAAATCCCAAAAATGTATTTAACATTAACGCGCAAGAACACGTGCTACTTAAAGGAGAACTCGGGACAATTTTTAAGTTAATCTTGATCGTTAGACCTTTGTGAGTACTGTCTATAGAAAAAAAAAACGAACCGGATCGGTGCTTGCAACGCGGAGCTGCGACCGCGAATGCCCAGAGCTCCCACTCAGCTAAAACGGCAGCTCTGGGTGCATAACATAAAGAGCGTTTTTGTGCCTCTTAACAGACACAAAATGCAATTAAAATGTCTGTCCAACATGAACAGGGGCCTTACCTGTGAACGAGTTGCGTTTAGCAACTAAGCCATGGTTTAAATTCACCTAAATAGTGTTTTAGACGGCAAGCGGTAGTCTCGCGCTGAAGTCTCGCTCCTCCCACCTGGACACTATTTACCTTTCCCTGCTACCAATCAGAGTTCCCACCGATTTTTGAAATTGGGGTTATTCACTGTCTCCCCTACATTTAGATAGGTGGGCAAATGCATTTTTGTCTCCGTGCATGCATTGTCTTAGCCTGGCAGCGCCGCCGCTAGCTTGGCTTAGCATAATGAATGGAATCTTAGGTTGCCAGGTAGCATGTCTTATAAAAATAATTACTTCTTGTGGCCTGCTTATTCACAATGAGTACAAATAGCAATGCAGATTAAGACTAGGTGATTTCCTAGGCAGAGATCCGTGCTGCTGTCACTGTTGACGTTGACAGCAGCACGGATCTCTGCCTAGGAAATCACCTAGTCTTAATCTGCACGTTACAAGAGATATACACTACCGTTCAAAAGTTTGGGGTCGGTAAGATATTCAGTGTGTTTAAAAGAAGTCTCTTCTGCTCACCAAGGCTGCATTTATTTGATTAAAAATACAAAACAAACCCAGTAATATTGTGAAATATTATTTCAATGTAATTCAGTTGTTATGTGAATATATAGTAAAGTGTAATTTATTCCTGTGATCAAAGCTGCATTTTCAGCATCATTACTCCAGTCTTCAGTGTCACATGATCCTTCAGAAATCACTATAATATGATGATCTGATGCTCAAGAAACATTTATGATTATCACAGTTGAAAACAGTTGTGCTGCTTCATATTTTTGTGCAAACTGTGATTCATTTTTTTCAGGATTCTTTTGAGAGTTCATGAGAAAAGCATTTAATTAAAAAATAAATAGTTTGCATTATTATAAATGTCTTTACTGTCACTTTTGATCAATTTAATGCGTCCTTTCTGAAGAAAAGTATTCATTTCTTTAAAAAAAAAAAAATCGTATTGACCCCAAACCTTTGAACGGTAGTGTATATATGAGATGTATATTTGTTATTTTTTTTTATCACTTTTACTCACGACATGCTATCCGGCAACATAGGATTCCATTCATTATGTTAATTCATTAGCGGCGGCGCTCCCAGACAATGCATGCACTGAGACAAAAATGCATTTGCCCACCTATCTAAATGTAGGGGACACAGTAAATAACCCCAATTTCAAAAATCGGTGGAGTGTTCCTTTAAACGACAAATTAAACCAAATGTACTATTTAAATCGATTGCTGGACACCATAATGTTATTTTACACACATATATCTACAAATTCCACTGTCAACGGTTTTGCTATAATAATACTTGATAGGCTATAATACTGTATGTAATTATGTAAAAGAGAGATAAACAACTGATTTTTAAGGGATGCACAGAATTATTATTATTAAGGGATGCAAATTTGTAACATTTAAGTGAAATTTTCTTTGAGTTAAGTTTATTTGTCATATATACAAATGTCAAAGACAGTTTGTTCATTGAAATGCATTTGGAAAGAATGTTGAATATCTGTGTATTTTTAAGTGTAAATGCTTTTTTTTCTATATTACTCTTAGAGGATTTGTATACAGAAGATTTCAAAATGTATTTGTAAATGTATCTTTTGTATAAATAATAAAGCAGTTAATTGAATGTGATGTGTGTTTAAACAAATTATTTCCTACAGACTAATTTATCAATTATAGTTGTGAGATTTTTAAAACAAGTAGAAAATGTGTTTATGTATAATGTATAACGTTATTTGCACAATTGAAATCAACATCATTTTAACGTTAGGTAAGCAAACCAATTAGATCGATATTATGTTGATTCTATAACGTCGTTTCAACCAACTTAAAATCAACATCGTTTCAACGTTAGGAAAGCAAACCAATTGCGTCGATTTTCCGTTAGTTTTGAATGGCGCGTCTGACGTTGGTTCAACGTTAATTCGATGAGCAAAACGATGCCGGATCAACGTCAGAGATCAACGTTGTTTCGATGTCATGAGAAACGTCTTTTCCACGTTGATTCAATGTCAGTTTGCTATCTGGGTTAGGTGCTTCAGTTGTTTCATTTACACATAATAAATACATTTATAATGTCTATGGTTTCATTGATATGTTGGATAAAGCAACATGATATAATCATTGTTGTTTAACTGTTTTTAATGGATTGAGGAACTGATTTACTGGTCACGGTCTTGCTTTATCATTGTGATCCTTAAAATAACACATTTGTGTAGGTATAGAAAATTAGAATTAACAATTAAAACGAACAATTTGAACTGGTTGTCTCAACATGTACAATTTGTACAGAAAATTACTTCAAATGCAATTTCCTTTGTGTAAACCTGTGAGTGTATTCAGCCATAATCTGATTTCATAAATCATTTTTATTAAAATTCCACAAAATACACAGAATTCTAGCAGAAGAAGTAAAAAGACTATCTCACAGAGCACCATCTGATATATGTAAGAGTATTTAAACAGACAAAAGAGTGATTCAGAGAATACAAGAGCATTTTTGGTCCCCATGCACATTTCTTAAAAGTACACATTTTAAGATAAATAAAGAAGTGTAAATACACCGTTTAAATACTAAACTACAGCTCAAAAATCCCAAAACATTTTGGCATTATAATATAACATATCTCTGTCGAGATGCACTTTGATTCGCCTGTTGGTGTTTCGCAGAAACACACGAAACTGTAACATACACAAACACATCTACATAATGTGTTTTGCATGCAGAAATCCTTCATGTTTAACAAACCCAGACAAGAAACAGAGAACAGGAACAGCCAGAACCAGTAGTGTGAGAAACACATGATCATAAAACCAGAAAGAACCATCATTTCTGAGCTGATATGAAGAAACGAGTATGATCTGAAGAAGGGAAGATTTCAGGACACGGATGGACGGATTCTCTTCGCTGCCTGTTCTTCCACTGCAAACGTGTAGTTATACTGCAGAGAAACATCACAAACACACACACATAAACCAACACAACACGGGTTTCAAAATAAAAGTCCTCAGCAGAGCCACTGACAAACATCTCTGCACTGTTTTACAATCATGTGCTACAATCCTACAATGAGAATGATGGAATCACTGAAGTGTTGCACAGGATCTCACCTCGTTCTCGATGTCCTGCACTGATTTGATTCGGATGTCACTCAGTGTGATCACAGACACCTGACACACACACACACACACACACACACATCACAGTTCAGCAAGCTGTTATTGGTCACTTGATTGTGATTGGTTAATGAAAGCATGCTGTGGTCATTTATCAATAAAAAGATTTTCAGGATTCCCCGAGCTAAATTCTGTAACAACTAGCAACTCTTTCTCCTTACATAATAAAATCATTTCCTGTACTTGTTTTACGGTTTACTGTGCCATAATGACCAGATGATTGCATGTTATTGAGTGATGCAGTGACCTCTGACCTTTGTGTTGGACTGAGACTCAAACTTGGGGTGTAGAGTGAAAGGAACACCATCCATCGCTGAGAGAACAAGCAAGAGTGACTGACATGTTTTTACTCATAGTCATACCACATGTGATTTAATTAGAAAATCTATGTACGAATGATGAACCATTATTAGTGACTTCAAGAATAATAATGCATGATGTGTATATATGATATATAAACAGGAAACAGATTGAAAGGATGATGTAGTAAGTTTGTCTGTTGCTGTACCTGTGATACATAGATGTTGCTATTGTTACCGCTGTCATGCACTCCCTCTGTCGGCTTGCTCATGTCAAGCTTACTGCGGCGACGGCTGACTTTCTGTGGGTTATCGGGAGGGTTGCTATGGAGACAGACAGTCAGAGGA
>JAZAVI010001638.1:0-11772 GCA_036326025.1 Chrosomus eos
ATCCATCCACCCATTCATTTCTCTATATCTCCATCCACCCATCCATCCACCCATTCATTTCTCTATATCTCCATCCATCCATCCATCCACCCATTCATTTCTCTATATCTCCATCCACCCATCCATCCATCCATCCACCCATTCATTTCTCTATATCTCCATCCACCCATCCATCCATCCATCCATCCACCCACCCATCCATTTCTCTATATCTCCATCCACCCATCCATCTCTCCATCCATCCATCCACCCATTCATTTCTCTATATCTCCATCCACCCATCCATCTCTCCATCCATCATCCATCCATCCATCCACCCATCCATTTCTCTATATCTCCATCCACCCATCCATCTCTCCATCAATCCATCCATTTCTCTATATCTCCATCCATTTCTCCATTCATCCACCCACCAATCTCTCCATCCATCCATGCATCCACCTCTCTATCTCTCCATCCATCCACCCATCCATCTCTCCATCCATCCATCCATTTCTCTATATCACCATCCATTTCTCCATTCATCCACCCATCAATCTCTCCATCCATCCATCCATCCATCCATCCATGCATCCACCTCTCTATCTCTCCATCCACCCATCCATCTCTCCATCCATCCATTCATTTCTCTATATCTCCATCCATCCATCCATCCACCCACCTCTCCATCCACCCATCCATTTCTCCATCCATCCACCCATCAATCTCTCCATCTATCCATCCATGCATCCACCTCTACATCCATCCATCCATTTCTCCATTCATCCACCCATCAATCTCTCCATCCATCCATCCATCCATGCATCCACCTCTCTATCTCTCCATCCACCCATCCATCTCTCCATCCATCCATCTATTTCTCTATATCTCCATCCATCCACCTCTCCATCCACCTCTCCATCCATTTTTCCATTCATCCACCCATCAGTCTCTCCATCCATCCATCCATGCCTCCACCTCTCTATCTCTCCATCCATCTATCCACCCATCCATCTCTCCATCCACCCATCTCTCCATCCATCTATCCATCCATCCATCCATCCATCCACCCATCCATCTCTCCATCCATCCATATCTCTATCTCTCCATCCATCCACCCACCCATCCATCTCTCCATCCATCATCCATATCTCTATATCTCTATCCATCCATCCATCCATCCATCTCTCCATCCATCCATCTCTCCATCCATCCATCCATATCTCTATATCTCCATCCATCCATATCTCTATATCTCCATCCATCCATCCATCTCTCCATCCATCCATCCATAACTCTATATCTCCATCCATCCATCCACCCATCCATCCATCCATATCTCTATATCTCCATCCATCCATCCATCCATCCATCCATCTCTCCATCCATCCATCCATAACTCTATATGTCCATCCATCCATGCATCCAGCTCTCTATCTCTCCATCCATCCATCTACCCATCTATCCATATCTCTATATCTCCATCCATCCACCTCTCCATCCATCTATCCATATCTCTATATCTCCATCCATCCATTTCTCCATCCATTAGCGGTGTTACTGCGGCTGCAATATGCCCCAGGAGCCTCTGAAAGGATTTCAGCGAGACCACTGTTCTGCTCTTGATAGTATTCAGGCAGTTCAGCACCGACCGGACACGTTCCTCTGCGAGGCTCTGTTGGACCGAGTCCAGCTCCATACAGAGAAAAGAGGTATCTCTCTGCACGGGGGCGAGTTTGCTCTTTTCCCAGTTGACCCGAAGACCCAACTGGCTGATATGTTGGAGCAACAAGTCCCTGTGTTCGCACAACTGCGTCAGCCGAGTCATCATCTCAGGCCAGCTCACCCTCTGATGCTGCAATCGGCATCATCTGATGAATTACTGTGGCATTTTGATATGTTGTGTTTGAAAAAGGAAATCGAGATACTTCCTGTTGGATTTTTGTGTGTTTCATTGAGAATTGTGTGTTGTGGTTTGCAAAAAGTGTTTTATGAAAGTAAAAACCGAGTCGAAGGCCGAGAACTAGTGTATGGTTTTGCAGATTTGGTGTGTGGTTCGGGTGTTTGAATGTCAGAAAATGTTTCAGAAATTGTGTAACAATTAAGGATTTTGTGTGTAAGCAGTTGAAAAAAACTGTAAGAGCGATTCTTTCTAATCTGTGATAAACACATCATACCAAATCATATAATGCACTCCAACCCAAATTTGGGTCAAATATGGACAAACCCAACTAAGTTTTATATTTACATTTTTAACCCAACGGTTGGGTTTGTCCATATTTGACCCAAATTTGGGTTGGAGTGCATTATATGATTTGGTATGATGTGTTTATCACAGATTAGAAAGAATCGCTCTTACAGTTTTTTTCAACTGCTTACACACAAAAGCTCTGAAATTGTGTAACAATTAAGGATTTTGTGTGTAAGCAGTTGAAAAAAAAACTGTAAGAGCGATTCTTTCTAATCTGTGATAAACATATTCCCTAACATATACCAAATCATATAATGTACTCCAACCCAACCCACAGTTTTATATTTACATTTTTAACCCAACGGTTGGGTTTGTCCATATTTGACCCAACTTTGGGTTGAATCAACCCAGCATTTTTTAGAGTGTGATAACTGTGAAAAAACGTCAATATCTCCATAAAAAAGTGCCGAACCTACGACTTTCTCATTCAGCCATCTGTCTTTCTATCACTTTTCTCTGTTTAATTCTGCTCGTTGTGTGTTTCTGCGAGTCAGCCATGACACCTCGTAAGAGTCTCACACACACCTCCACCTGCAGAAGAGAAGAGTATGTGTGTGTGTGTGTGTGTGTGTGTGTGTGTGTGTGTGTGTGTGTGTGTGTGTGTGTGTGTGTGTGTGTGTGTGTGTGTGTGTGTGTGTGTGTGTGTGGGCGAGCCGGGCTTCTGGTCCAGATGTTCTTCCCTGCAGAGACGCCGAAAACATTAGAAAGCACTACAGATGGATGAATAATACATAGCTGAGAGAGAAAGAAGCACAATTAGAGTGTGTTGAGAGAAAGAGAGAGCAGGAGAGAGAAAGAGTGTAAGTGCAGTTCTTCCTTCAGGCCTGTAGGGGGCAGGAGTGAGCACTGGGGTGATAAAGAGTGTAAGTGCAGTTCTTCCTTCAGGCCTGTAGGGGGCAGGAGTGAGCACTGGGGTGATAAAGAGTGTAAGTGCAGTTCTTCCTTCAGGCCTGTAGGGGGCAGGAGTGAGCACTGGGGTGATAAAGAGTGTAAGTGCAGTTCTTCCTTCAGGCCTGTAGGGGGCAGGAGTGAGCACTGGGGTGATAAAGAGTGTAAGTGCAGTTCTTCCTTCAGGCCTGTAGGGGGCAGGAGTGAGCACTGGGGTGATAAAGAGCAACAGTCACTGAAGGATCGTTTGCTCCTTGATCGATTGCTCCTGTCTGCCTCGCTGCCTGCTGTTGTGTGTGAGTGTGTTTGCTCCGAGGCTGTTAGCTCCGTCTAAGCCTCGCATTTCTTTCTGTGTTTTGAACCATCGTTTACTATCATTTCTAGTTGTTTATACTACTAATTACAGCTTACCTAACATCGCTAGCTTCCGTTATTGTTAGCACAACACGCTAGTATCTCGCTAGCCTGTTAAGGCGCCCCCCGTGCGCTCAGTTATTTATTTATTTTTCTCGTGCGCGCCCGCACATCTGAGTTCATAAAAAGCCCAGGTGAGTAAGAATCAGTCAACAAACACGGTGAGTAATGTCTTGTCCTGTTATTGTCACTTGCACATCATGCCATATGTTTACCATAGCCTTCCCCGTCGGCATAGGGTTTATATGTGATAAATGCAAGGAGACAGTCAGGCTGACGGAGAAGATTTCAGAATTAGAGACACGCATCCAAACTTTAATTGAGGATAGTAAGTGTGCTCGAGCTTTAGATACTACTTTGGATGCGCCTAGCATAGTGAACCATTTACATGATTCGGTTCCGGCTGAGTTATTGCCTGTGCAGCCAGGCAGATGGGTGACGGTGAGAAATCGCTCTAGTAGCGGATCAAAAAACCACTCTTCTGTTCCGGTTACCATAACAAATCGATTTGCCCCTCTCAGTGAAACACCCACTGAGAATGCTGTTGATTGTGCCCTGGTAATTGGCGATTCTATTACACGGAACGTGAAAATAGAGACACCAGCCACCATAGTCACATGTTTGCCGGGAGCCAGAGCGCCTGACATCAAATCAAATTTAAAAGTGCTGGCTAATGCTAATCGTAAATTCTCTAAGATTGTTATTCACGTCGGCACTAATGATGTTCGACTTCGCCAGTCGGAGATCACCAAAATTAATATTAAAGAGGTGTTTGAACTCGCAAGTACGATGTCAGGCACTGTAATCTGCTCTGGCCCCCTTCCTGTTCGAAGGAGTGATGAGATAGTTAGTAGATTGTGTTCACTCAATGGCTGGTTGTCTAATTGGTGTCCGCAACATAATATAGAATTCATAGACAATTGGAAAAGTTTTTGGGGCAAGCCTGACCTGTTGAAAAGAGATGGTATTCATCCCACCTGGGATGGTGCTGCTCTTCTCTCTAGTAATTTGGCTCATAGTCTTAGAGATAAAACATGACAATCTGGGGCTCAGGTCAGGAAGCAGACAAACTGGCTAAACCGACCGTCTGCTAGCGGCCTCACGTCACCAAGGTCAGATAAATCCCCTCACATAGAGACTCTTTCACCTAGATATCATCATATAGAGACTGTGTCTGTTCCCCGAATTTGGAAATCCAAAAAACTGCCAAACCTTTCTAAGGTTAAAAATCTAATTGATGTTCAACAAATAAAAAACAGATATAATACAGATGAGCAAACGATAAAGCTTGGGTTGCTGAATATTCGATCCCTTAATTCAAAATCGCTCATAGTTAATGATAAGATTAAAGACTATAACCTAGATGTGCTGTGTTTGACAGAAACCTGGCTAAAACCAAACGATTACATTACTTTAAATGAGTCCACTCCGCAAGATTATTTTTATAAACATGAGCCTCGTCCGAAAGGCAAAGGGGGAGGTGTTGCTGTAATTTATAGTAATATTCTGAAAACCACTAAGAAATCTAGTTTTAAATATACTTCTTTTGAAGTGTTGGTGCTTAATGTAAATATATATAGTGTAAACAATAAATCACGTTTGAGAATTCTGCTGGCTACTGTATACAGGCCACCAGGGCACCATAAAGATTTTATCAAAGAATTTGCTGACTTTCTATCAGAATTAGTATTGGCTGCAGATAAAGTCCTAATTGTTGGTGATTTTAATATACATGTAGATAATGAAAAAGATGCATTGGGATTGGCATTTAAAGACATTATAAACTCAATTGGAGTGAGACAGCACGTGTCAGGACCTACTCATTGTCGTAATCATACTCTTGATCTAATATTATCACATGGAATAGATGTTGATGGCGTTGAAATTCTACAGCAGAGCGACGACATCTCCGATCACTATCTAGTCTCGTGTAAATTACATTTAGCCAAGGCTGCAAAGCCGACTCCATTTTATAAATATGTTAGACCTATCACTTCTGCCACTAAAGATTGCTTTATCAATAATCTTCCAAATCAGTTTCATAATCTCAGCATCCCAGATAGCTTAGAAGAACTTGATATTGCAACAGAAACTTTTAACTCTCTCTTTTCCAGCACTTTAGACACAGTTGCTCCGCTGCGCTTAAAGAAAATCAAAGAAAATAGTCCAACGCCGTGGTACAATGAGCACACCCGGGCCCTTAAGAGAGCAGCCAGAAAAATGGAGCGAAACTGGAAGAAAACAAAACTAGAGGTATTTCGGATTTCATGGAAGGAGAGCTCGATTGCTTACAGAGAGGCCTTAAAAGATGCTAGAACTAATTATTTTTCAACCCTATTAGAAGAAAATAAACATAATCCTAGGTATTTATTTGAACAAGTGACTAAACTAACGAAAAAGAAAGCTTCAAGCCCAGAAGTTTATAAGAAACACAGCAGTAATGACTTTATGAACTTCTTCACTTATAAGATTGATAATATCAGGGACAAAATTATAACTATGCAACCGTCTACTACAGTATCGCATCAGGGAGTATATTGTAGTCTCCGTGAGGAGCATTTTGATTCATTTGTTGCTATAGGAGAGGAAGAATTTTGCAAAATTGTTAATTCATCTAAATCGACAACTTGTATGCTAGACCCTATACCGACTAAGCTACTGAAAGAGATGCTTCCAGAGGTCATAGATCCTCTTCTAGATATCATTAATTCATCTTTGTCATTAGGATACGTACCAAAAACCTTTAAGTTGGCTATGATTAAACCGCTTGTTAAAAAACCGCAACTTGATCCTACAGAATTAGTCAATTACAGGCCGATCTCGAATCTGCCTTTTCTGTCAAAGATACTAGAAAAAGCAGTATCCTCACAACTGTGTTCCTTTTTAGAAAGAAATAATATCTGCGAGGATTTTCAGTCCGGATTTAGACCGTACCATAGTACTGAGACTGCTCTCATTAAAGTCACAAATGATTTGCTCCTATCATCCGATCGTGGTTGTATCTCTCTATTAGTGTTACTTGATCTTAGTGCGGCATTTGATACTATCGACCACAACATTCTTTTAAATAGACTAGAAAACTATGTTGGCATTAGCGGAATTGCACTAGCATGGTTTAAATCATACTTATCTGACCGATATCAGTTTGTAGCAGTAAATGAAGAGATGTCTTATCGATCACAAGTTCAGTATGGCGTACCACAAGGCTCAGTACTAGGACCGCTGCTCTTCACTCTGTACATGCTACCATTAGGAGATATAATTAGGAAATATGGAATTAGCTTTCACTGTTATGCTGATGATACTCAGCTGTATATTTCTTCAAAACCTAACGAAACTTACCAATTCACAAAATTAACAGAATGCATAGCTGATATAAAAAATTGGATGACCAGTAATTTCCTATTACTAAATTCTGAAAAAACAGAGATTCTAATCATTGGACAAAAAACTTCCTCACCTAATAACCTAGAATACTGTCTAACACTTGATGGCTGCTCTGTTAAGTCTTCGACGTTAGTTAGGAACCTGGGTGTGCTCTTTGATACCAATCTTTCATTTGAAAGTCACGTGTCTAGTATTTGTAAAACCGCATTTTTCCATCTTAAAAATATATCTAAATTACGTCATATGCTCTCACTGACAAATGCGGAACAATTAGTTCATGCGTTCATGACCTCAAGGCTAGATTATTGTAATGCTCTACTGGGTGGTTGCCCTGCACGCTTATTAAACAAACTACAGCTAGTTCAAAACGCAGCCGCTAGAGTTCTTACCAGAACCAGGAAGTATGACCATATTAGCCCGGTTCTGTCAACACTGCATTGGCTGCCTATTAAACATCGTATAAATTTTAAAATATTGCTGATTACTTACAAAGCACTAAATGGTTTAGCTCCCCAGTACTTGAGCGAGCTCTTAACGCATTATAGTCCTTCACGTCTATTGCGATCTCAAAATTCTGGCCAGTTGATAATACCTAAAATATCAAAATCGACTGCTGGCGGTAGATCCTTTTCCTATTTAGCACCAAAACTTTGGAACAATCTTCCTAACACGGTCCGGGAAGCAGATACAGTCTGTCAGTTTAAATCTAGACTAAAAACACATCTCTTTGGCTTAGCATACACATAACACATTATAGATTTCTATAATTCAATGTTAGGCTGCATAGATTAGATCAGCCGGAACCGGGAACACTTCCCATAATTCCTGATGTACTTTGTACATCATAAGAAGGATGGCGTCTACGCTAATATTAGTCTCTCTGTTTATCCCGAGGTTTACCGCAGACCGCCGGATCCAGGGCATATCCATATCTGATGAAGGACCATCACATGGACACGTCGACACGCATTATCAGGGCTGTGAAGGCCCATGGACAACTCACCACTCATCTCCTCACCGGCCGGATGACCCAACCCAACCAGATGAACTGGATAATATCGTGAAAGTTCTGATCCCATCTGACTCCTGGCATTATGCTGCCTAACTCATAATCATACACTGTTCATTCGTTGGCCAAAGGAGGACTGGCCCCCCGACTGAGCCTGGGTTCTCCCAAGGTTTTTTTCTCCATTCTGTCACCTGATGGAGTTTTGGTTCCTTGCCACTGTTGCCTTCGCCTTTTGGCTTGCTTAGTTGGGGACATTTAATTTTCAATTGAACAATACTATTACAACATTGTTTTCCTGTTATCTCTGTAAAGCTGCTTTGAAACAATTTGTATTGTAAAAAGCGCTATATAAATAAAGGTGACTTGACTTGACTAAAGAGTGTAAGTGCAGTTCTTCCTTCAGGCCTGTAGGGGGCAGGAGTGAGCACTGGGGTGATAAAGAGAGCAGATTCAACATTATTGAGTTTTGTCGGCTCTATAGAGAGCCTAAGCCCCTCCCCTCCGCTTCCTTATTTCCTCCGGGACCTTATTTCAGAAAAAATATGTATGGTAGTCAATGGCGAGAGACAACTTATCTTTTTATTCCGTCTGAATTGTGTCCTGAATTACAGATATGCTGTTTGTCAATTTAAAAGATAATTATGAATGTCAAGAAAGTCACAGTTTGTCATAAAACAGAAGAGTAACATTTAGTTTTATGTGAAAATCGCTTTAATGAACGGCATCTCTCGTCTCGCACTATGTACGTCACCAAGCTCGTGTGTGTGTGTGTGTGTGTGTGTGTGTGTGTGTGTGTGTGTGTGTGTGTGTGTGTGTGTGTGTGTGTGTGTGTGTGTGGTGTGTGTGTGTGTGTGTGTGCGTGCAGTCTGGTACAAAACACACAGGTATGACGGCGTAACGTTATGATTATAACACTAGACTATAGAGAAAATGACAGACGTTAGCTTCAGTAAAGTTAGCTTCAGTAAAGTTAGCCTCAGTAAAGTTAGCCTCAGTAAAGTTAGCTTCAGTAAAGTTAGCTTCAGTAAAGTTAGCTTCTGTAAAGTTAGCTTCAGTAAAGTTCGCTACAGTAAAGTTAGCTTCAGTAAAGTTGGCTACAGTAAAGTTAGCTTCAGTAAAGTTGGCTACAGTAAAGTTGGCTTCAGTAAAGTTAGCTTCAGTAAAGTTAGCTTCAGTAAAGTTAGCCTCAGTAAAGTTAGCTTCAGGAAAGTTGGCTTTAGTAAAGTTAGCTTCAGTAAAGTTAGCTACAGTAAAGTTAGCTTCAGTAAAGTTAGCTACAGTAAAGTTAGCTTCAGTAAAGTTGGCTTAAGTAAAGTTAGCTTCAGTAAAGTTGGCTTCAGTAAAGTTGGCTTCAGTAAAGTTGGCTTCAGTAAAGTTGACTTCAGTAAAGTTAGCTTCAGTAAAGTTAGCTTCAGTAAAGTTAGCAGCTTCAGTAAAGTTGACTTCAGTAAAGGTAGCTTCAGTAAAGTTGGCTTCAGTAAAGTTAGCTTCAGTAAAGTTGACTTCAGTAAAGTTAGCTTCAGTAAAGTTAGCTTCAGTAAAGGTAGCTTCAGTAAAGTTGGCTTCAGTAAAGTTAGCTTCAGTAAAGTTAGCAGCTTCAGTAAAGTTATCTTCAGTAAAGGTAGCTTCAGTAAAGTTAGCTTCAGTAAAGTTAGCTTCAGTAAAGTTAGCAGCTTCAGTAAAGCTGACTTCAGTAAAGGTAGCTTCAGTAAAGTTGGCTTCAGTAAAGTTGGATTCAGTAAAGTTAGCAGCTTCAGTAAAGTTGACTTCAGTAAAGTTAGCTTTAGTAAAGTTAGCTTCAGTAAAGTTAGCTTCAGTAAAGTTAGCTTCAGTAAAGTTAGCTTCAGTAAAGTTAGCTTCAGTAAAGTTAGCAGCTTCAGTAAAGTTAGCAGCTTCAGTAAAGTTGACTTCAGTAAAGGTAGCTTCAGTAAAGTTAGCAGCTTCAGTTAGCTGCTTCAGTAAAGTTAGCTTCAGTAAAGTTGGCTTCAGTAAAGTTGGCTTCAGTAAAGTTAGCTTCAGTAAAGTTGGCTTCAGTAAAGTTAGCTTCAGTAAAGTTAGCTGCTTCAGGAAAGTTAGCTGCTTCAGTAAAGTTGGCTTCAGTAAAGTTGGCTTCAGTAAAGTTGGCTTCAGTAAAGTTAGCTTCAGTAAAGTTGGCTTCAGTAAAGTTGACTTCAGTAAAGTTGACTTCAGTAAAGTTAGCTTCAGTAAAGTTAGCTTCAGTAAAGTTAGCTTCA
The DNA here is from genome assembly GCA_036326025.1 of Chrosomus eos. NCBI lineage: Eukaryota > Metazoa > Chordata > Actinopteri > Cypriniformes > Leuciscidae > Chrosomus > Chrosomus eos. Next base: position 10,163 of record JAZAVI010001638.1, read on the forward strand.
GTAAAGTTAGCAGCTTCAGTAAAGTTGACTTCAGTAAAGGTAGCTTCAGTAAAGTTGGATTCAGTAAAGTTGGCTTCAGTAAAGTTGGATTCAGTAAAGTTAGCAGCTTCAGTAAAGTTGACTTCAGTAAAGTTAGCTTCAGTAAAGTTAGCTTCAGTAAAGTTAGCAGCTTCAGTAAAGTTGACTTCAGTAAAGGTAGCTTCAGTAAAGTTGGATTCAGTAAAGTTGGCTTCAGTAAAGTTGGATTCAGTAAAGTTAGCAGCTTCAGTAAAGTTGACTTCAGTAAAGGTAGCTTCAGTAAAGTTAGCCTCAGTAAAGGTAGCTTCAGTAAAGTTAGCCTCAGTAAAGTTAGCCTCAGTAAAGTTAGCTGCTTCAGTAAAGTTAGCTTCAGTAAAGTTAGCTTTAGTAAAGTTGGCTTCAGTAAAGTTGGCTTCAGTAAAGTTGACTTCAGTAAAGTTGACTTCAGTAAAGTTAGCTTCAGGAAAGTTAGCAGCTTCAGTAAAGTTGACTTCAGTAAAGGTAGCTTCAGTAAAGTTGGATTCAGTAAAGTTGGCTTCAGTAAAGTTGGATTCAGTAAAGTTAGCAGCTTCAGTAAAGTTGACTTCAGTAAAGGTAGCTTCAGTAAAGTTAGCCTCAGTAAAGGTAGCTTCAGTAAAGTTAGCCTCAGGAAAGTTAGCAGCTTCAGTAAAGTTGACTTCAGTAAAGTTAGCTTCAGGAAAGTTAGCAGCTTCAGTAAAGTTGACTTCAGTAAAGGTAGCTTCAGTAAAGTTGGATTCAGTAAAGTTGGCTTCAGTAAAGTTGGATTCAGTAAAGTTAGCAGCTTCAGTAAAGTTGACTTCAGTAAAGGTAGCTTCAGTAAAGTTAGCCTCTGTAAAGGTAGTTTCAGTAAAGTTGGCTTCAGTAAAGTTAGCCTCAGTAAAGTTAGCCTCAGTAAAGTTAGCTGCTTCAGTACAGTTAGCCTCAGTAAAGTTAGCCTCAGTAAAGTTAGCTGCTTCAGTAAAGTTAGCTTCAGTAAAGTTGGCTTAAGTAAAGTTAGCTTCAGTAAAGTTGGCTTCAGTAAAGTTGGCTTCAGTAAAGTTAGCTTCAGTAAAGTTGGCTTCAGTAAAGTTGGCTTCAGTAAAGTTAGCTTCATTCATTGAGAGTAAAGGTATGACGTCACATGCGCGCCTTTTGGGTTTGTAGTCTTTGTAATGACGTATTTTCACAGTCTTATACCTCAACAGTTTTACATCAAACTGAGACCTTCTTCACTTTAAAATGTATCTTTTAAATTGACAAACATCATATGTGTAATTCAGGGCACAATTCAAACAGGATCCAAATATTTGTTGTCTCTCGCCATTGACTACCATACAATATTTTTCCGAAATAAGGTCCCATGGTGGTCGACCGGAAGGGGAGGGGCTTAGGCTCTTTATAGCAGCTTTTAGGTTATTTGTGACCACAAAATGGGTCACATGGGTCCAGTTTTTGAAATTGAGATTTATACATCATCTGAAAGCTGAACAAATAAGCGTTTTATTGATGTATGGCTTGTTAGGATAGGATAGTATTTGGCAGAGAAAAAAAAACATTGAGAAAATCTCCTTTAAAGTTGTCCATTTATGTTC
>JAZAVI010001639.1:0-11690 GCA_036326025.1 Chrosomus eos
CTTTATATAACACGCAATTGTGTTTATTTCTTGCAAATTCTGACTTTAAATTATGTAAACTCGCAATTATGAGATAAAAAGGTCACAAGTATCCTTTAAAATGTTTTATTCTGTGGTGGAAACAGGCTTCCATAAAAGACATTTATAACAAAAACATTTTTTTATAGTTTTAGTCAACTCTGACACTGTGAAAATTACTATAAAAAAAAAAGTTCCCAAGTAATTGACTGGTTGTGGTTATTTGGCCTGATTATTAGTTGAATCTCCGTTAGTGTCGTTCACAGTCGGTGAGTCTGTTCTGAAAACGCTTCGCATATCTCCTGTAACTGCAGTGTGAATGTGTTCTCTCCACAGACATCGACGAGTGTAACTTCGAGGAGAGCTGCCGGAGGGAACTGGGTAACGTGTGTGTGAACACAGAGGGAAGCTACACGTGTGTGTGTCAGGCTGGATTCAGAGAGGACCGGGCCGCGTGTGTCGGTGTGTGTATTATTAACCTGTGTGTCTTACGCTGCTTCATCATTTTCTCTGTCTGTAATGAATCTAGAATCAGGTTAGGCATGTGTGTGTGTGTGTGTGTGTGTGTGTGTGTGTGTGTGTGTGTGTGTGTGTGTCTGTGTGTGTGTGTGTGTGTGTGTGTGTGTGTGTGTGTGTGTGTGTGTGTGTGTGTGTGTGTGTGTGTGTGTGTGCGTCCGTGTGTGTGTGTGTGCGTCCGTGTGTGTGTGTGTGTGCGTGCGTCCGTGCGTATATGTGTGAGTGTGAGAGAGAGAGAGGGTGTGTGTTACTGTGTGTGTGTGTGTGTGTGTGTGTGTGTGTGTGTGTGTGTGTGTGTGTGTGTGTGTGTGTGTGTGTGTGCGCGTCCGTGTGTATATGTGTGAGTGTGAGAGAGAGAGTGTGTGTGTGTGTGTGTGTGTGTGTGTGTGTGTGTGTGTGTGTGTGTGTGTGTGTGTGTGTGTGTGTGTGTGTGTGTGTGTGTGTGTGTGTGTGTGTGAGAGTGTGTGTGTGAGAGAGAGAGTGTGTGCGTCCGTGCGTATATGTGTGAGTGTGAGAGAGAGAGTGGTGTGTGTGTGTGTGTGTGTGTGTGTGTGTGTGTGTGTGTGTGTGTGTGGGTGTGTGTGTGAGAGAGAGAGAGAGAGAGAGAGTGTGTGCGTCTGTGCGTATATGTGTGAGTGTGAGAGAGAGAGAGTGTGTGTGTGTGTGTGTGTGTGTGTGTGTGTGTGTGTGTGTGTGTGTGTGTGTGTGTGTGTGTGTGTGTGTGTGTGTGTGTGTGTGTGTGTGTGTGTGTGTGTGAGAGAGAGAGAGAGTGTGCGTCCGTGTGTATATGTGTGAGTGTGAGAGAGAGAGAGGTGTGTGTGTGTGTGTGTGTGTGTGTGTGTGTGTGTGTGTGTGTGTGTGTGTGTGTGTGTGTTGTGTGTGTGTGTGTGTGTGTGTGTGTGTGTGTGTGTGTGTGTGTGTGTGTGTGTGTGTGAGAGTGTGTGTGTGAGAGAGAGAGAGAGAGAGAGAGAGAGAGAGAGTGTGTGTGTGAGTGTGAGAGAGAGAGAGAGTGTGTGTGTGTGTGTGTGTGTGTGTGTGTGTGTGTGTGTGTGTGTGTGTGTGTGTGTGTGTGTGTGTGTGTGTGTGTGTGTGTGAGTGTGAGAGAGAGACACTCTCTCATTTGTTTTTGTGATATATGAGGACACAAATGTGTATAATGACATGCATATTACACTGGTATTACAAATTACACGTGATATATGAGGACATTGCATGAGTCCTCATATTTCAAATAGCTTAAAAAACATAAAAAACAATGTTTTTTTAAAAATGTAACTAATATAATTAAAAGCATACTGACCGTAACCACATTATTTGATATATGTTTAGTCTGCAGAGTAAATCCTTTATAACTCAAGTCAGATTTCAGCTTCATTTCTGTTGATTTGTTCATGAATGATGTGCTGTTGTGCAGATGTGGATGAGTGTGTGGAGGAGGAGCGTGTGTGTGTCGGTCGAGGGGAGTGTGAGAACACACCGGGCAGTTACAGGTGTGTGTGTCAGCGGGGTTACCGTGGTAACGGCACACACTGCACAGGTGAGTGACATCACAGTGCCATCCGATGCAGGGTTTGTGAGGGGGCGTGGCTAATTGAGTGCATTAGTCCCGCCCACTTTTTCAGTGGCGTTGGTTCCGGTCCGTTAATTTCTCCCATAGGGATTTTTTAAAAAGTGTTCATTAAAGCATTATAAGCTGTGAACCAATCGGACCAGCTATGAGGAGAATCAAAACGATACAAACTTTGATTTAAAGCAAAAAAATATATGAAAATCGGACAAAAATACAAAGGTACAAAAATGTGAACTTAACGGCTTTAGTGAACTACAAATCCCATGAAGTATTGCAAACAACATAATCAAGTTAAAAATATATATAAACAATAAGTTTATTTAAAAATATCCATATATATTGAAGTTTTATTATTTTGAGAGTGTAGAGAGAGTGGGCGGAGCTAAATAATTATTTTGGTGCTTTTTGCTTGTTTTGACTCTGATTGGTGAATTTAGTCTACAGCATCATGGGTAATGTAGTTTTCACCACGAATTCCACTATTAAACACGATAATTTAAGAAAATAACTCATCTGGCCGCTTCAACAGAAGCAAATACCATCTATTAACAACCTCGTAGCTCACAGTAGGTCTTTCTTTGAAGGTTTATAAATAATCTTAAAAAAACAATTTCCCTATGGAGAAAGTTTTTACTTCCAGAATCCGACTGTTGCACTCGTATGATTAATTAAATCATAAAATGTGAAATTAAAATAAATAAATATTTTAACCAAAACTAAAACCATGTTGTTACTTAAAATAAATGTTAACTGAAATAAAATACATATATATATTTTTAAAAAACTTAAAGTTAAACTAAATGAAAATTAAATAAGTTTTGTACTAAAATGAACTAAAATACAAATTTAAAACTATATAGACATATAAAACAACTAATAAAAATGACAACAAATCACAACAAATTTTACAAAAATAAATAAATAAATAAAAAGGAAAATATAAAAATAAGAAATAATTCAAACTATTAATAAAGTATCTCGGTAACACTACAATAATGTTTCATTTGTTAACATTATTTAACAAACTAACAATGAACAATACTTCTACAGCATTTATTAATCTTAGTTCAAGTTAATCTCAACATTTACTAATACATTTTTTAAAGGCCATGGTGCAGGTTTTTTTTTTTTCTTTTCTGGCAGTTTTCTAGTTGGTAATAAACATTTAAACAGTTATCCGTTGTATTTGATGTTGTAGGGGATTACAAAAAAGAAATATAATACGGGAAAGTAGGTGATATGTTAGCATTTGGCTAACAGCTAGCGAGGATTCTAATTTCTCCCACAATGCATTGGATGACGTCACATGAGGTACGCTGTTGGACAACAGACGAAAGCCCGCGAGTAGTAGCTAACGTTAGCTAGTGAAAGAGTGACAGTGTCAGATATAAGTAAATATATCGAGATAGATAGATAGATAGATAGATCTTCCGAAGCTGGGTGCAGTTTGTCAAGATTAGGCGAGCAGATTTTTCACCTAAGTTAACGTTAGCTCTGTCGCCGCAGTTACTCGAGAATATTCAGCGCGCATTTCAAAGAGGAGGATTACCACTCAGGGGATGCCAAGATGGTCTCACTTGGTTTAAAGAGTGAGAGGATGGCTAAGTTACTTCCTACCGCCGTGCCGTCTGTGAATGCAAACCTCTCTGCTTGCCCTGTCCCGAGGCCGAGAGACACCGTCTGCCGCAAGCGAGATATTGCCACGGTAAGTTCATGCTAACGTTAATGTTTACAAGCTGCGTGTTAGCTAGCTCTGTGTGTATTTTGTAACGTTATAGCTACCGTGTTCCCTTTGACACAGCCTCCACTACAAGCACGATCACTCTGACATTAGAAGAGCATTTTTCGTGATTCACGAATTTGAGCCAAAACAAAATTGCCCTGAACTAAATGCCCATGTCGTTATGAAAGCTTCATGGCTAGTGTTTGGACCAGTGGTAATGATCATCAAGCGGCTTTCGCAATCGTGCGTTTGCGTTTTGTGTTAGACTGCTACGGTTCTCTTTCACATTTGACCGTGACCGTGTCGTCAGGGCTGTAGTGGAGGCTAAACGCAGTTTACCCACCGCTGAAATTATGTCAGAAACAGTTTATCCACTTCTCACTTCAGAGTTTAGCTACCTCTCAGTAAATTCACTACCTCATAGAGTTTATGTAACTTTACCACATGTATTAGCACTAGTATTGGTGTAAACATTTAATAGTAACATTCAAATCATCGAATATGTTCTGGATTTCTTTTATGTATTCATTTAGTAGCGCATATCAGGGTCCACTCTACTGGCAATCCCTGGCAATCTCATAACATTCTGTTTACTGTTTATGTTTGCTATAATTCATATGCAGGACCATTTCATGTGTTTTCAAACTTTCCATTAGTGGCAATGATCTTTATACAGTATTATTATTATGTCTGCAGGTTATGCAACATCATTAATGAAGGCCCTTTGGGAAAGCTACACCAATTCACCTGCAGCTCTTCGAGAGGTTAGCGCCAGTTTGTCCTGATGCACCCGGCCGCCCCCATCGCCAAATCCTTCAAACAGGTTCCTGAGGAGGAGGCCGTCAGACTCTACCTAGCCCTATTTATTTTAGTTGTTAGTTATCTTCTTTCCTTCTGTCCCTGTCATCTCATTTAGTGGTGGTTTCGGTGCTTTGGTTTTACTTTGCACAAAATCATTACTTTTTTTCTTAGGCTATTGATTCCCGTGTTTATTTGAATTGAATTCAATTGAATTCCGATTCAGCCATTAGCCTACCTTTGTGATCACGCAAAGAGGTCTGGAGCGGCGGTCCGTTCAGAATTACAACCAACATAAAATATAAGTGTGCATGTACAAATTTGCAGTAATGTTCGGTAAATATAAACTTGAAACCGGAGAGATAGTTAATGAGTGAATTAACTATGTTCCTAAACATGATCCATAACTGTTAACAGGATTCATTTCAGTATGGCTAATGTACCCCTTCGTCCTACCTTAATCATAGACTAAACCATATCAGAAAACACACACAAATACATGTATACGATGTACAGTACACATGTATATTTGAATCACACTTAACTAACCTTAACCCATACACATAATATATTCACACACACACACACACAAATTCATTTATTTAAATGGGTTAGGGTTATGTATATGTATATACTTCAGGTTACCATAAGTTAGTTAACTTAAATGAAGAGTTGGTCATGTAAGCTATAGCTAGCTGCAATTAACCCATTATCTAAAACATTGACTAAAACTGGCCACATAAAATATACTGACTAGATTCACGAGAGGTCGGCTAATGTGTGTAAAAGTTAAAAAAAAATACAGTAATTTCATTAATTTACCAGCGAGCGTACTTCGGAAGCTCTGAAAATGAATGGGGTTCAATGGTGGAACTATCAATGTTTGGAACTATTGGCTGCTCCACGACACGCGACGCGTTACTTCCTCATTCCAGAGTTCCTATGGCGGTCTATGGGAGTGTCGTAACTCTCTCTCTATGGCTCTGGACCACACTATTGCAGGCAAAAGAAACAATGTGCAAACATTTCAGGTCTAGCCCTTCATCAGTGGGCTTTTTTATATAGATTTGTTTACTTGCAACCTGTGTCTTTGTTCAGTAATATTTGTCCTTGTTCAGTAAATGTTTAGTAACCATTACAAGCAATGCCAATAAACAGTTTTTTTCTTATAAAAATCCATGTGTTCTGTGTACTTTATAACATTTTGAGGGCAATTGGGCGATCACAACAGAATAAGGAATTATTATTTTTATTCATTTTCATCAAAACGAGGCAATTGAAAGCCCTGATAGGTCTGGTCACAACTTTGGAATTGTTGTCTGATGGTTGAAACCACACGAGAGGCTTCTTTATACTCCTGCCTAAAACTCCATAAGCCCAGCGTATAGCCTCTGCACGCAGTGTACCGGTATTGCCATGGATAAGTAGGAAAGATTCTTAAGTTTTAAACTCTACAAGTATGTTGGAAACATATCTGATGCATGTTTATTGTGTATGCAACACATCTCCTGTCACCTATAGCTGTTGTTCAAAGGACTCCGTGTAAAAAATAAAAAGGTAAAGTAAACATAAACCATGAACATACTCATCACACTGAAGACATGACCAGCCTACTCGTCGTCAGCTACGTTTGCAAACAACATTTTCACCGGAGATGGAGGTAAAAGCAGGACACTCGGCCGAGCAAACAGATACTCAAATTATACTCGAAATTTACTCAATGATGCCTTATTAATTTTAGTATATTTAAAGTAGCCTATGCCTCCTCTGTATGGATAGAAAATGGTTTTATTACAAGACACAAATTCAGATAGGCTTCTCAAAGCCTGTTTTATTACAGGTTTGAATGAATGAAATAATGTCTCATCTGTATTAGAAAATAAATATATAAATAAGAAATAACTAAAAGCAATACCTCCAAATTTAACAAAAATAGCTCTCACAAACTTACAAAAATGAACTAACAAAATGTATATTTTTTTCTTCCTCTTTATCATATTTTTCTTCCTCAATCCTCATCCTCCTTGTTTGCCCATCTATGTTTTGTTTTAGAGCTGATCATTCCCAGAAGTTTTTTGAAAACCAGGACATTTTCATAATTAAAAAAAAAAACAGCTAAAACAGGACGTGAAAACAGAACATGTCCTGGGAAAACAGGACTGTTGGTTACCCTAACCTATAGTCTAAAGTCTGTGGCGTTGCGCGTACATTCAGATGCTATTTTAAGCGCGCATGCTTGGCCATGATAATACAGAGTGAACAACGTGCATCCACTGTAAATGATTCTCTCATCTACACAGATGCATTTTACTTTTTGCAAACGATGCATTATTATAAGGAAAACTATTTAAACACGAGTGTTACAGCCCTGACGAGAACATCGATCTCCTCGGCTGTGAACCATGAGAACTGTAACTGAACCGATTCTGAAGCGCGCCTCTGCCTGCAGCCTGCGTCTACCTCATGTGACGTCATCGCCGAGTCGCGTAAAAAATAACCGTCACTAACCAAAAACTACAAAATCTGGACTTTAACACCATTTTGGAGACATTTCTAACTTTATATACATATCTTAACTGCTTTATGTACCCATTAATCGACAGTGGTGTTTAACCTGCAACATGGCCTTTAAGATCTGTTTTACATTAGTTAATGCACTGTGAACTAACATGCACATGAACCATTATATTAACTAACAATAATAAAGTTTAATAAATGCAGTAAAATATATGGTTATTTTAAGGTGTCATTGTTACAATGTAATAATAATTAACTACATGAATTTACTATAGGGTTAGGGTAGGATTAGGATTAGGTTTAGAATTAGGTTTAGTTGCATGTAATTATGCATAATTTACTGTTATTACTATGGTAAGTACATGTAACAAGGACACTGTAAAATAAAGTGTTATCAAATATATTCCTCACTGTACATGTTAGTTAAAGGGGTGGTAAAATGCCATTTTCACAAGATGTAAAATAAATCTCTGATGTCCCCAGAGTGTGTGTGTGTGTGTGTGTGTGTGTGTGTGTGTGTGTGTGTGTGTGTGTGTGTGTGTGTGTGTGTGTGTGTGTGTGTGTGTGTGTGTGTGTGTGAAGTTTTAGCACAAAATACCCCACAGATATTTTTATATCGCATGTTAAAGTTGTCACTTTTTGAGGGTTTGCAAAAACGCACAGTGTTGTGTCTGGCCCTTTAAATGCAAATGAGCTGCTGCAGGGGGCGTGGTTTCAAGAGCTCGTGTGTGAGCAGCTGCGATCACCTCAGGCAGACACACTAAAATGACAAAAACTGTTCTGCCTTTAATGTTAAAACAGAGTGCGTGTTCCACAGGGTTTATGTACATTTTAGGGTTGGTGATGTCACTAACCCGGGAGGAATGTCGTGTAGTCCCTAGTCCTTTTCTTCCTTTGCTTTAGTCCATATCTTCCTTTGCTTTAATCTTTGAGTGTTGTAACTTTGCAGATGTTGTTTATGCTCAAACAGCAACATTACACACTAACTAAAGTTAGAAAAGTGAAATCATACTTAACCACCCCTTTAAAGCATTCTGAGATGTTGGAGCTGTGAGCGTCTGATGACGGATGTGTTGCCGCAGATGTGAACGAGTGTTTGAGCGGAGATCACGGCTGTGACGTCAGCGCTCGCTGCGGGAACATCATCGGCTCGTACTTCTGTCAGTGTCTGCAGGGATACAGCGGAGACGGACACTCCTGCTACGGTCAGTGCGGATGATCCGGAGACTGGGATCATGATGATGATGAGGAATAGAGATGTCATTTTACATAAATTCCCATAATCGATCATTGTTTAAATTAACGATCATTTAATCATTAACCCCTCATCCTTCCCTCACACTTTGTAACACATCTTTCCCTCGTGGGTCAGAGTGACCCGAAGCCCTAAAATTATACTTAATTTTTTTTTTTCGTCCAGAAAGCTTATTTTATTTCATTTTGATCATATTTTTTCTATTTTTAATGCATTTTTTGGAGATTATTTTTCTTTTATTTTTCTTTTAAATGACTAGATTTGATCAATAAATAATAAATTAATAGTCATTTAATCACATCTCTTACATTCTTTCAACTTAAATTCAAAATAACTCAAAATTTCATGCATAACCCTTTTAATTCAGCTCTAAATATCTTACATTGTGTGTGTTTGCAGACCTCTTGTGGAAAATAAAATCATATATCATGATATTTCATAACTCTAGATGGGCTTATATCTCTATATGGAGTAAATGAGCTGTTCCGCTGGGTCCTAAAGTCAGGTTTTCTTCAGTATGCTTTCAGATACACATGTAGACATTATAAAATAATTTTTTGGTAAAGTTTTAGCAGCATTTTTAGGTTTTTCTATGTGTACTGAAGCATTTCTCGTATTCCATTCATTCCTATGGCGGTCAAAGTGACCCAAGGATTTGTTACTTTTTTAAGTTTTAACCACAAAACTCTTCGAATCCATTCATTTTTGTGTGTGTATTCGTGATTCAAGTGTGAAAAAAGTCCTGGGGTCTTGGACCCATCTGATGATCACTCAAAAAATGACAAAGATTTTTGTTTCTAATTAGTTTCTATTAGCTAAAAAAATTAGCTATAAAAAGCTATATAAAGCTATAAAAATGTAGATAGGTGGGCAAACACATTTTTGTTTCAGTGCATGCATTGTTTTAGTTTGGCAGCGCTGCCGCTAGCTTAGCTTAGCATAATGAATGGAATCCTTTGTTGCCGGATAGCATGTCTTGAGTAAAAGTGTTTTTTTAACGAATTACTTCTTGTGGCCTGCATATTCACAATGAGTACAAATAGCAGTGCAGATTAAGACTGGGTGATTTCCTAGGCAGAGATTGACTCGGGACTATATGGGGGGGAAGCACAGGCGAAGCACTGCTACTGGGCGCAGAGATATCATTGACATAAATTGGGAATATGACCATCACTTAACAAGTGCTTTTAAGCTTGCTGACATATTATAAGTGCTTTATCTTCATAGCGTGAAAAAATAACGGCTTTACACAAAAATGTGATCTGTAAATCATCCTTCATAACAGATAGACTTGTGTCATCATATATTGAGTTAGAGACCAAACTATACCAAATGTTTCGCTAAAGCAATAGGACTTTGCTTATTCTACCATCGAGTTTTATTGATTGAATTATCAACCATTCATGAATTGATCATTGATTAATGTTGCTCTTGTGTCTGGCTTGTGTAGATGTGGACGAGTGCGCTCAGGATAATGGATTCTGTGAACACAACTGCACAAACCAGCTGGGAACTTACAACTGTCACTGTAACACAGGATACACAATCACTGCAGATCAACACAACTGTACAGGTATACACACACACACACACACACACACACACACATGAGAGAGACACACACACACACACACACACACTCTCTCTCTCTCTCTCTCTCTCTCTCTCTCTCTCACACATACACACACACACACACACACACACACACACACACACAAACTGACACTCTCTCACACACACTCTCTCTCTCTCACACATACACACACACACACACACACACACACACACACACACACACACACACACAAACTGTTACTCTCACACTCTCTCTCTCTCTCTCTCTCTGTGAAGTGGCACAGTCAGGGTTAACCGAAATTTCTTTGCGAACACTGACAATCTTCGAATTAAAAAACTGTAGAAAAGAATCACAGAGCTGCTGAGAAACAGGTAAAGTGGTAACAGGATTAACTTGAAGCAATCTGTTCATGGTTTGGAACAAGTGTCTGGGATTATTTTGATTATTTACAATAATCTGCGAGAAATAAGAGGACCTTTCAGTCTCCATAAGAGCATGTTAACCCCCCAGAAGATCCTTCCACTCTTGGATGGTAGGCTCATTTGAATGATACAGTTTGAGGTTAAAAAAGAAAGCTGAGTGATCAGACAGTCCAATGTCAATAGATGAAAACGCAGATACATTTGAGTTCAGTTCATTCAGTTTAATTCACTCCAGGTGTTTTAAACTCATCTCCTTGTGTACTTCATTAGCATGACATCTACCTGTGTATTTGTACTCCCAAAACATGTATTTAATTTGTGGCCAGTAAAACTGGTGCACAATGGTCTAAAAAGTGTGTGTGTGTGTGTGTGTGTGTGTGTGTGTGTGGTGTGTGTGTGTGTGTGTGTGTGTGTGTGTGTGTGTGTGTGTGTGTGTGTGTGTGTGTGTGTGTGTGTGTGTGTGTGTGTGTGTGTAGATGTGGACGAGTGTGTGAGCAGTTATGACACATGTGAGCAGACCTGCACAAACACAGTGGGCTCGTTCCTCTGCTCGTGTCGAGACGGGTACCAGCTTCACATCGATGGACACAGCTGTGTGGGTCAGTGCCGTTACATTACACATCACACTCGATTAAAGCAGGGGTTTCAACCTTTCAGATGCTCACACACACACACACACACACACACACAATAATGTTTATGTATGAGTGAATACACTGATGTTTTGAACATGACTGGTGTGAAGCGTGCGCGATCGCTAATGAGAGACAGATCTCAGCGCCACACACACGCGAGTCCCGCGGATATAACAGAATGAGGACATTTCATTCTAGCAAACTAATGTTACACACAAGTGCTGAATTAATACTCACAGGTCAGTTTATTAGACGAATGAAGCTTGAGGTAACGCAGCGCTGCTTCACTCGCTCTAACAGTTACACATTTGAGTGTGTTAAAATTATATTGTTATTCTATGTGTTTGTTGGCTGTATGAGACTAAGTAAGCTAGATCAACATTAGAATAACATACAGATCATATTCTAACATTTCATCATGTTGAGCTATATAACATTGATTAGTTTTATGTACATTTGCTCTCCTGTCTAATAAAGTACATGCAACACTCGCGTCTCTGTCGAGTGGAAGTTAGTCGCGGACGCTAGCTCTCGTTATCTCAAAAACGCCACACGATATTGATCCTCGTTTTATTTCTCCTTTTGTCCCAAAGTCTGCCATGATCCATGTTTGATTGAAAAATAACAGCGTGAGCGCGGTGCTAGACGTAACGCAGTTGT
>JAZAVI010001640.1:0-28605 GCA_036326025.1 Chrosomus eos
TCTCTTATAACTGTGTCATATATTCAATATTTTCAGGTTAGTTTTACAACTTTTATATGACTACAAAGGGTTAAAAGATAATATGAATCCTCAGTGATGTGTGTTTGATAAGCGAAAGGTATGATAAGTGTGTAAATGGTAAAGTATAATGATAACGTTGTGAAGTTGAGGAAATGGCGGCCGGCGCTCGCACTGTTTTCTTTTACATATTCCTAACGGCTCGGGGATATTTCTGAGTTATTACTGTGTATGTGTAAAGTAACTGTGTGTGTAAGACTATGCATTACGGGTAATAAATAACGCTAATGTACAGAGTCAAAGCAGTTCACAGATGTAGCTTTGGGGTGAAACGCACGTGGGAGCATTAAATGCACGTGGTAATATTAGACTGTAAAACAGTTTCGGTTCATAGGAATCAAGTGTAAAAGTTATGAGGCAAATATGTTTACTATTGAAGTTTGTTTACGTTTAATGTAAATATAATTTAACTTAACCTAACTGCAAATGGGATTTATTCTGTTATATTAAGTGAACACTTACAAAATGTATAATGAATACAGAAATACTTGTTTAATGAGAGATAACAGAGAACATGGTTTAGAGAGAAAATGTGTGTTTATGGTTTAAGATAAAACTGTGAATATTGAGAAAATATGTGTAGATACATTTGTGGAAATGTACGTTTTGACGAATATATGATTTCGTGTTATCCAATTGTGGATATTACCTGTTTCAATACAGAGCAACCAAAAATAACAGTAATAATTCTTGATTGCAGATATATGGTTGAAATGTTGTTAATAAAGAGACATATTCCGGTTGAATGGAAAAAGAGCAACTGTTGTCCCGCGTCTCTTATAACTGTGTCATATATTCAATATTTCCAGAGCACTTCGACCAGGAGTATCAACATATATCTGCCAGCGGGCCCCTGGCCGGGACCCGTTACAGATTCTTGGGGGCTCGTCCGGGATTCTTCGGCGCCATCTAGCGGAGCGGGAGCCGAATGATGACAACGCTGACCAGTGATTAACCCTGTCCAGCCGTGGAACTGCGAACGAGTGGAGGTCTTTGATCCGGAGCTGACTGCATCATCGCCAAATCGTGTTGCTAGCCATGGGGAGACGAGAAGCCATCATGTCGCGTGGTGGGAGGAAAAGCCTAGTGTGGGACATTAGGAAAAGCTTACTCACCCTGTCAGCTGGAGAGCTTCTTCAGGTCGCCAGAGCGGTGGAGCCAGTGTCGAGCGAGGACCAGTCAGAGCTTGTGGACGGAGACGAGGAAGGATGTTACGATTACATCAACTCGTTCATGTACAGTAAGCAGTTACTTGACACAGAGAACGAGGGAATGGTTCAGTTGTTGATATTGAAAGACGCTATTGACGATGTGGTGAAATGTCGTGATGATGATGTGTCGATGTCAAATGTAAAAGGTGATTTTGAGTTACATACTGAGCAGGGTCGGGGTAAGCTTGATGACCATGTTGATTTTATTGAAGGTTCAGTCATTACCCAAACAGCCCCTGAAAACACCACAGACACTCTCAAACAGAGCCACCACACATTCAATGTAGCTAGGGCTGCGTCACCTAGTGATATTGCTGAACTAGATTCAGGCCCAATAGCACCAGCAATGTTAAATACATCTGACACAGACATCAGCTACAATAATGTCTGTAGACAAATTGATGATGGAATCAAAGAAGGATTTCCAGATTCAGAGATTGTTCGTGGTGTGCTGAGAATCATGAAACCAGGCATATTCAAAGAAATGTTGATAAACAAAGATGACATGACAGTGACTGAACTCAAGGGGTTCCTTCAAACTCACCTAAGAGAAAAAAATAGCACAGAGTTATTTCAAGAGTTGATGTGCACGAAACAAGATGAGAACGAGACACCACAACAGTTTCTTTATCGTGTGATCGGTCTAAAACAACGTGTTCTATTGACATCAAGATTAGCTGATACTGACATCAAGTACACTACAGCTACAGTACAGGATGTTTTCCTACATACAGTGTACCAAGGCTTTGGCACAAGCACAACGATGTACGTAGAGAACTCAAACCGTTGTTGGCAAACAGAGAGATCACCGACGATATGATTCTGCGTCAGGTGATGAAAATCACTAGTGAAGAAAACGAGAGAATGAAAAGACTTGGCTCATCCCGCCGACAGACTGTAACGAATGCGCACAGCGCACAGCTTGAGTCGGATGTGGTAAAGACACCTAGCACAAAGTCAGAGAGTGTAGAGTCCAAATCAAAGCAAACAAAACCAGATCCTTTGAGAGAGCTCACGACCAAAGTAGAGAAGCTCACCAGACTGGTTGAGACTATGCAAAAACAAAACCAACAACAACTAACTCACAACGGGCGTCAGTACAGTCAAAATAGGACACCATCAAATCGTGGAAAATCCTATGGTTGTCCAAGCTGTGTGGAACAAGACAGACAAGACTGTAAACACTGTTTCACATGCGGGGAGGAAGGACACCGTGCAGCAGGCTGTTTAAAACGACCAAAGAGACAGGGAAACTCCAATCGGGCACTGGAGAGGGACATCTAGTGGCCGAGTCTGGAGATAAGTCCCAACCAGAAAGTGAGGTCAACAATTACAAAACACGCTCCTTCTCACCCTCAATCCCAGTAACGAGAAGCACATTAAGTCACTGTAACCAAGTAGCTCAGCTCCCTCCCCAGTCACCACGTGTAGCTAAAGCTAGAGCAGTTGCTAGCCTAATTGGGAAAAAGGCCCTAGTTCAGAGTTATCTAAATGGTTTAGCAGTCACTTCTTTGCTCGACTCTGGGTCACAAGTCAGTATAGTCAGCCGTGCCTGGAAAGAAGAGTACCTACCTGACATCAGTATTCACTCAGTTTCAGAGATCTTAGGGGAGGAGGTATTGAAGGTTATTGCAGCAAATGGTAGTCTCATTCCCTATGAAGGGTGGGTAGCGATTACAGTGAACTTGCCAGGGAATTTGGACCCCAACCTGTCCATTAGTGTCCCCTTCCTCATCAGCAGCTACCCCATGGATAAACCATTGATTGGCTTTAATGTTTTGGAAGTGCTAATTTGTGGCAAACCAGAGAGACTAGTGCGAGTACTTGCTAGCCTCCTTAGCAATGCCATATCTGTTCCCAAAGAAACAGCTGAAGCTCTCGTCAACTTTATTCAGACAGCAAAGCCAGTTATGCAGCAGGGACGCTTAAGAACAGGCGCCAAGGATATCGTGCTCCCAGCTGGTCAAGTGTTGTGGGTGAGGTGTCGGGTCCCATCAAACATGGATGCCTCTACCCGATTAGTGTTGTTCGAGACGGATGAGGACAGCCTACCACCTGGACAGTGGGATGCAGGGCCAGGTTTGTTCGAAATCCAGAACCCAACAAAGCCTTATGTCACCATTCCAATTGGTAATAACACCAATCATGAGATCACAATACCACGTAAAACAGCTCTAGGGATCCTGCAGCGTGCTGAAAATGTTGTGGAGGCAGATATCCTTGACAAATCACAGCCGGCAGCAACCGTCAGTCAGGTCACCACCACTCAGGTCAGCAACTCAGATCCACCTCTGTGGGACCCACCTGTAAACCTCGACCATCTGGAAGAAGAACAGCAAGAGGCTGCTAGAAAGATGCTTCATGAGGAGTCAAGATCCCGTTTGGACTTTCGAATGCACCGGCAGCTTTTCAAAGGAGCATGGAGGAGATGTTAGGCTCTCTGAGAGATGAGTACTGCATCCCGTACCTGGATGACTTACTGTGCTACTCCAGATCCTTCAGTGACCATGTGGAGGTGATCCGCAAAGTCCTTAGAGCGCTGCAGCATCATGGAGTGAAGCTACGAGCAGAGAAGTGCGAAATGTTCCAGAAGGAGGTTCGCTATGTTGGACGCTTGGTATCGGCCGAGGGAGTTCGAATTGACCCCAAAGACCTTGAGGCAGTAAGGGCTTTAAAGAACAAAATGCCCCAAACTGTTGGTGACCTCCGAAGGGTTCTCGGCTTCCTGAGTTATTATCGCTCCTACATACAGGACTTTGCTAAAATAGCAAAGCCATTGTATGAGCTGCTCCAAGTTAAGTCCTCCATGCCCCAACCTCTTCCACGTCACTGCAAGTCCAAGGGTCCACAACTTCCATCCAAAACACCTATCATATGGAAGGCTGACCACCAAAGCACCTTGGAAAGGCTTGTCAGTATGCTGACCAACCCCCCAGTCCTTGCATACCCCAACTTTGAGGAGCCATTCGTCCTCCACACGGATGCATCGGAGAAAGGGCTCGGCGCAATTCTCTATCAGCGACAGTGTGGAAAAATGTGAGTGATCGGATATGGATCACGAACTCTGACACCTGCGGAAAGGAACTACCGACTCCACAGTGGAAAACTCGAGTTCCTTGCTCTGAAGTGGGCAGTGTGTGAAAAATTTAGAGACTATCTCTTCTATGCTCCACATTTCACCATTTACACTGACAACAATCCACTTACTTATGTCATGAGCACTGCTAAACTCAATGCAGTTGGACATCGCTGGGTTGGAGAATTGTCAGAGTTCCACTTCAATATTAAATACAGACCTGGGAAAAACAATATAGATGCCGACACGCTCTCACGCATCCCACTCGATATTGACAACTATGTAGTTACATGCACGGAGGAGCTGTCTCAGGATGTGCTGCATGCGACTTGGGAAGGGGGTCGAGCAGCCCAAAAGAAAGATGTAGCATGGATAGCTGCACTTTACACCTCTTCTGCTGATGTGACACCACAGCCTCATTCACTCTTGCCCAAAATAAGCCACGAAGAGCTGGCAAAAGCCCAACAAGAGGACCCTGGAATAGGGGAAATAATGAGATTGAAAGAGGCAAATAATGTTCTTACTGATGAGGTAAGAAGTTCAGTGAGTGGGCTCACTCGCAAGCTTCTTCATGAGTGGAATAAACTACATGTGGAGAATGGAGTCCTGTATCGCCAAACATCAGAGCGAAAACAGTTAGTCTTACCTACCAAGTATCGGTCGGTTGCCCTAAGGCATCTCCATGACAACATGGGACACGTTGGCACTGAACGTGTGCTTCATCTCGCCAGAGAACGGTTCTATTGGCCACACATGAAGAGGTGTATAGAGGAGTATGTCACCAGGAAATGCAGCTGCATAAAGCAAAAGAAACCCACCACACATGTGCGTGCGCCAATGGTGGTCTGACTTCTACTTTCCCTCTTGATCTGGTTTGCATAGACTACCTACATCTGGAGAAAAGCAAAGAAGGCTATGAGTACATTCTGGTAGTAATAGACCACTTTACCAGATTTGCCCAGGCTTACTAGCCTGGCTAACGCCAGACCCAATCTCGTTGAGAATTGGGTCTGGGAACCACATGCGCAATTTCTCGTATTTGAGGCGTGGTTTCAGAATGCCCGTCGCAGTTTATTGGGTGCTAAGAATGTCTATCAAATATGCCTGTACGTAGCTCATAGCCAATCGTTTCGATTATACCAGATGACGTATGTAGAGCGACAGAAATTAGACAAGGAAGAAGACGATGGGAAAGATCTTTTTTGTAAACAATGACGTTAAGCGATTATTGCCGTTTGTGCAAGATAAATATGAGGGTAGAAGGTATATATGGTAGGGGTGGGCGCTATACCGGTATGAACGTGACTACCGGTATTATGTTGTGCCATGATATGGATTTTGCGATACCGAGGATACCGTAGATATTTATAAATTCAAATTTTGCAGTTATATTGCTTTGTTCAATTATCAAAAATAAATTATCGTTTTCGTGATTAATAAGCTCTTTACTTTAGCGGAAATGCCTGATTTGGCGCTTCATACGTGTGAAGTTGCTGAGGCACGCACTCAATGAAGGACCTTAAAGTAGAACACATCGCTAGTGCTAAGCGGCTGTTCATAAAGGATGCATCTTTTGCGGTGGAATGGCAAATAACACAAGGTAATAAGACGCAAGTTGGACTTCTTTTAACTTGAGCGCAGTATTTTTAGAATGCCGTTTCATTTGCGAGACGCGGCGAGTGCAACACCAAAACAAGTTCGTCAAGCACAAAAAAAAACTTAAATGCTCTAGGCTACTGTATGTTTGAGATGTCATATTTTCATGAAGGTTGAAAGGTGCTGTTATTATCTTTGTTTTTACAAAACATTTACTGCTAATAATATTATTATCCACGTGGAGACATTTCCCAGCAATGTAGGCTATATGGAATACCAGGACACGACACACACACACAAGCGCGCGCGCGCACACACACACACACACACACACACGCGCCCGAAGACGGCTCTCACTCAGAAATCAATAAAGTCTTCATTCGCTGCCGGTACTCATTATGACAAGACGAGCAAAGAGTGGAAAGACATAAGAAGTGCATTCAGGCCTACCTCATGTTGCACTTTTTGAGAAAAAATGGCACAATAATAAAAAAAAAATTCAGGTCTATCTTCAATGAAATCCCTCACCTTTTTCTAGTTATATAGGGTTAAAATGCATATTTTGCCTGTAATTTAACGAAGGTGTAGTAAAATGTGATTCCATTTTTTTTCTCATATCGCGATATAATATCGATATCGTCCGGAAAGTGAAAAATATCGTGATATGAATTTTTGCTCATATCGCCCACCCCTAATATATGGACACTCCACAGACATGTTTCCGTGTGTTGCATAGATGTCGTCATCGTCTAGCTGCTCCCTCCCCGTTCTGTGATTGGTTCCCTAAATGAGGCGAAAAAATCTGGCCATGGTATCCAGACTGCCTTTCAGCGTGAATTGAATCACGCTGCGGTAAGGCAGTATGCGGAAACCCAGGCTACAGGCTTACCCTACTAAAAACAAATCAGGACAAACTGCAGCTGAACGGATATATAATGACTACATACCTCGTCTGGGTTATCCAAATCGTCTCCACCATGATCAAGGACGTGAGTTCGAGAACAATCTGTTCCGCACTCTTGGACGGCTGTCAGGGGTTGGACACTCACGAACATCTCCATACCACCCACAGTGTAACCCTGCCGAGCGGTTCAAACCGCACACTGCTGCAAATGTTACGGACACTGACAGACAGAGAAAAGGAGAGGTGGAAAGAACATTTACCACAGATGATACACGCATATAACTGTACTCGCCACGAGTCCACCGGATACTCACCTCATTACCTGCTGTATGGGAAACACCCCCGTTTCCCCGTGGATCTTTTGTTTGGATTAATGGAAAACACTGAGTCAGTGACACACAAAGGATATGCAGATAAATGGTCAAAAAGGATGACGGAAGCGTACAAGATCGCAAACAAATCCAGCCTGTCATCAACTGCAAAGAACAAGTCCTACTATGACCAAAAGGCGAGGGGCGTGGTCCTCAAACCAGGAGATCGAGTATTGGTCCGAAACATGGGTGAACGAGGTGGATCTGGTAAGCTACGTTCATACTGGGAGAAGAGGATCTATGTGGTGAAGGAGCAAATCTCAGACAATCCGGTATATGTCATCCATCCTGAGGGAGACCCGAATACAAGAAACAGAACCATACACAGAAACTTGCTGTTGTTAGTGAATGACTTGCCTGTTGAGAACCCAGCACAGCCAGCTGATTCTGTCGTAATCCCCCGTCAGAGGCAAAAACAGCCTCAACAGAGGGTAAACTCTGGAATGGATGAAAAGGATGGAATGTCAGACACTGATGAGGAGGATGAGTGGACAGGAGGTTATTGGCTGAGAACACCTGTAGTCAGGAAGGAAAATGATCAAGTTGGACATGACAGATCTGCGGACTCAGAGAGAGAGCAGAGTACGGTGTCAAAGTCATCTCCTACAACAGTGCCTGGTCGGACTCCAAAGAAACCGACCATGACCCACAAAGAATGTCCAGATACATTACTGATGAGGGAAACCGAACCGATGGACGCATACTTACCAGATGGACGAGAGACACCTGTAAGAGACTACATACACATGGGTGAGACAAACCTACCTGAAAGAGAGCACGAACAAAAAAATCCTGAAAAAGAGGATAAACAAAGCTCAACGGATGGAGAAGTAGAAGTAGTGGGAGAGGAATCACAGACAAGTAAACAACTTGAGAATACTTACCTATCCCAGCTTGAAGACACATATGGACATGAGGAGCAAGTTCAAGAGGAAAGACCAAATTCTCCCCCTACTATGACTGGGCCTGCAGAAGAGACACAAAGAGAGGTTAGGAGGTCGGCCAGAGAGAGAAGGCCGAGGCCGATATTCACTTATGAGTCACTGGGCCAACCCTCATTACAGACCCATGTAGAGTCCATTTCCTCACAGTCTACCTCACCCCCCTACCTTTCATGCCACATATGCATAGCCAGTTCATTTTACCTACTGCTTATACACCCCATATGTACATGCCTTATACATATTACATGCCCGTTACTACACACGTTTACTAGAAAACAAACAGAGTAGGAGTTTTAGTTTTGTTTTTATGGGTAAATGTCGGGAGCCATTTTTGTTTGTCGGGGTGGATGTGACACTCACAAAAATAGGTTTTGTTGAGATTAGTATCTTTTGTTTTCTTTCCTTTTATTATAAGTTAAATACTATTGAGACAATACACAGAAGCGCCCTATGACATGCTGTTGCACAGAACGGACACAAGGGGGCAGTACCTTTCAGCCGCGTCACTCTGGGACCCTTAGCGAGGCGTGGAGGAAGACGAGCTCATATTCCGGTTGAATGGAAAAAGAGCAACTGTTGTCCCGCGTCTCTTATAACTGTGTCATATATTCAATATTTCCAGGTTGGTTTTTTACACAGATGATTTGAGAGAGCAGAGGCGAGGTGCGCTTCCGGGAGACGTGGCTCTGAATCCTGTCCGTTTGAAGTCAATCCAGCCTGTTGTGTTAAGGTTATTTTATTTTGTTTGTTTTGGTTGCGGGTTTATGGCATAATCTGATTTGTGACTGGATCAGAATGGCAAACTATAGTGGTTTTTCAGAGGATGAGGATATGCAGATGGGTTGGGAAAAGAGTACGAGTAGGAAAGGAGAAGGGAAAAAAGAATATAGAAATAATCAGATGACAAATAAGAGAACATTAGAAGAGGATGAAGAAATTCGAGAAGTAAGGAAAAAGATAATGATGGAAGAGTTTAAGATCATTCTTAAATTTAAAGTGGGGGATGAAATTACATCAGTTAGCCCGATCACTCTTACAAATGGATTGAAGAAAGCGATTGGGGAAATAGAAATGGCGAAAGTGTTGCGGGATGGGAGTCTATTGGTGAAATGCAAAAATAATGAGCAGAAAAATAAAACTATGAAATTACAATCAGTATGTAAGAAAGAAATAGTGGAGAAAAAAATAATTGGTGAGAAGAGAGGAACTAAGGGAGTGATAACAGGAATTCCTGTAGAAGAGAATTTGGAAGAGCTAAGGAAAGTGATTAAAGGAGGAGTGATCACGGAAATCACTCGAATGCAGGCTTTCAGAAATGGAGAAAAAACTGATAGTGAGTCCGTACTGCTACAGTTTAAAGATGATGTACTTCCTATGAAAGTGATGGTAGGATACATGAGCTTTAACGTCAGAGAATATGTACCTCCTCCATTAAGATGTTATAAATGTCAGAGGTATGGACATACTGCAAATGTATGTAAAGGGAAACAGAGATGTGGTAGATGTGGAGGAGAACATGCATATGGAGAATGTGGGAGTAATGTTACAATAAAGTGTTGTAATTGTGGAGGGAACCACACAGCAGCATATGGGGGTTGTGAAATCCGGAAAAAAGCAGTAGAGGTTCAAAAAGTAAAATCAAGTCAGAAAGTATCAGAGGCTGTGAAAATATGTAATAATGAAAGAGGAAATGAAGACATTGGTACGAATAAAGAAGGAGACAAGGAAAAAATTTCAGAACAAGAAAATACAGGAATGTCAATGGATAGGATAGTGCTTTTTGTAGCATATGTCATAAATTGTTCAGAACAAGCAAAAACAAAAACAGAGAAGATTAAAATCATAGTTAAGGCAGCAGCTAAATTCCTAAACATGAAAGACTTGTCATGGGAAAAGATACATGCTGATCTTAACCATGGAGAAGGGAATGCAGATACAGCTTCTCAAAGCATAACTTAATGTTGGTAATTCAATGGAATGCTAGAAGTTTGTTAGCAAATGGATATGAGTTTAAGAGATATGTTGATAAACAAGGAAAGAAACCAGATATCATTTGCATTCAGGAAACTTGGCTCAAACATAATCTGGATTTCGTTACTAAAGGATATAATACCACGTGAGGATAGAAGTAATGGAATTGGAGGGGGATGTGCAATATTTATTAAAGAGGGTATAGTATACAGGAGATTAAAAACAATACAGGAGTTAGAGGTAATAGTTGTTGAAATATGGATCAAGAAAGAAAATATCAAAGTGATTAACTTTTATAACCCATGTAAAAAACTAGAGAGAGTACAACTAGAATCAATACTGGAGGAGTGGAGAGGAAAAATTATTTGGTGCGGGGATTTTAATCCACATAGTAAGGTGTGGGGTGTAAAAGAAGATTTGAATGGAGAAATTTTAGAGGAAATATTGGATGAAAAAGAATTAATATGTCTAAATGATGGGTCTGGTACAAGAATAAATGTAAGTAAGGGTATAGAGACTGCAATAGATCTGACATTGGTGTCCCAATCTTTGGTAGGGATAAGTAGTTGGGAAGTAAATAAGGAAAGTACTATAGGGAGTGATCATTATCCTATATACATAGAAATTGTAATAGAAAGGGATATGCAAAAAAAAGAGAGAGTAAGTAGGTGGAAATTTGAGGAAGCAGATTGGAACAAGTTTAGAATATTGTCCAAAGAGAAATTAAAGGAGGTTTGTATAAATCAGGGAGTTGAAGATCTAAATGACGAAATAAGTAGTATTATTTTAGGTGCAGCAAAAGAGTCGATACCAAAAAGAGGAGGCAGTATTAGAAAGAAAATCGTTCCGTGGTGGGCACAAGAATGCACAAAGGTAATTAAAGAGAGAAATAAAGCATTTAAAATTCTGAAAAGAACACATAACTTCCAGAATTTAATTGATTATAAGAGGAAGCAGGCTGTAGTAAGGAATACAATAAAAGAGTTAAGAAAAACTTTTGGGGGAAATATTGTGAATCCCTAGGAAGAAGTACACCATTAGATAGAGTATGGGGTATGATTAAGAGAATGTCAGGAAATAAAAGAGAGTATGGTTATCCTATAATGAAAGAAGGAGAGAAAGTAATAATAGAGAGCAAAGGTAAAGCAGAGTTACTGGCAAGGACATTTGTTAAAGTACATAGTAATAGTAATTTGAGCAATGAGGAAAAGATACAGAGGGAGAAAACAATAAGAGATAGTGTTGAACTAATACAGGATGGTGGGGACAATGAAAGTACCATAAATGTGATGTTTACAATGGGTGAGTTGAATAATGTCTTAAGAAAATCGGGGAAAACAACGCCAGGAAATGATCAAATAAGTTATTGTATGATAAAAAATTTAAATGATGAGAGTAAAGAAACATTATTAAGATTATATAATAAGGTATGGGAAGTGGGATGTTTGCCAAAACAATGGAAAGCATCAATTATTGTTCCTATATGTAGACCAGGTAAGGATCCGAGTCTGCCAGAAAGTTATAGACCGATTGCTTTAATTTCACATGTAGGAAAAATTAAGATTAAAGTATTATTTGGAGACAAAGGAATTGATAAAAGATTACCAGAGTGGGTTTAGAAAGGGGCGAAGCACAATAGATCCGGCTATATGTTTAGAGAACGAAATTAGAAAAGCTCAAATTAATAAAGAAAGTATATTATCTGTATTTTTTGATGTTGAGAAGGCGTACGATATGTTGTGGAAACAAGGACTTATGATTAAGAGTTATCAATTAGGAATAAGAGGGAGAATGTATAGTTGGATAAAAAACTTTTTAACTGATAGGTGGATCGCAGTAAGAGTAGGGACAGAATTGAGTACAAAGTATTTAGTGGAAAATGGAACTCCTCAAGGGAGTATAGTTAGTCCAATTTTGTTTTCAATTATGATAAATGAAGTGTTTATAGAGTTGATAGATCTAGTGTTGCTTTATTTGCAGATGACGGTGTTATGTGGAAAAAGGGAAGAAATATAGAGTATATAGTGAGGAAGATGCAAGAGGCAATTGGGAAGGTTGAGAGGTGGGGAATGGAATGGGGTTTTAGGTTTTCAGTGGCAAAGACCAAAGTAATCTGTTTTTCTCAAAGGAAAAATCAAGAACAGATTCAACTTAAACTTTATGACAAAAATCTAGAGAGAGTGGAATGTTTTAAATATCTCGGGATGTGGTTTGACAAAAAACTGAAAAAACTGGAAAATACATATTGAGAAAGTTGTTGAAAAATGTAAAAGAATATTGAACGTAGTAAGATGTCTGAGAGAGTGGGGAGCAAGTAGGACCTCATTGAAAGTAGTTTATACTGGATTAATTAGGGCAGTTATAGATTATGGATGTACAGTTTATCAGTCTGCTTCAAGAACTTTACTTAAAAAGTTGGATGTTATTCAAAGTCAGGCGTTGAGACTCTGTTGTGATGCTTTTAAAACAACCCCAGTAGCGGCTTTACAAGTAGAAATGAATGAGATGCCATTGGAGATTAGAAGAAGTCAGATAGCATTAACGTACTGGGCAAATTTAAAAGGGCATAAGGAAAGTCACCCGACTCAGAAGGTGTTACAACCATGTCAAGAAAGGGAAAGACGACAGAGTAAGAGTTTTGGTTGGATAATAAGGGATGCAGTCGATGAGGTAGGGATAGGAGATATAGTGATATGTCCAACTGTGCCATTATCTAATGTTCCACCTTGGCTATTAGGGGAGTTAGAGGTGGATTTGCACCTTTTAGAATGGAAAAAAAGAGAATAGTATTGATAGGAGTCAGGTTAGTAGATATATAGAGGAGAATTATTCTATGTTTATTAAGATTACAGAAGATAATAGAGTAGGAGCTGCGTTCATTATACCAGAAGTGAATGTTATGTTAAATAAGAGAGTAAATGATAAAATGTCAGTGTATACAGGAGAAATGCTGGCCATTCTCTTAGCCCTTGAGTGGGTTGAAAATAGTAGGTCAAGGGAAGTGTTAATAGGGTCAGATTCTAGTAGTGTGTTAATCAGTATTAAGAACATGCAATCCGAAGCTAGATGTCACGTTTTGATGTATTGAGTTCTGTTTTGTATCTTGTCTTCCCCTGTCTTTTGTGATTTTGGTTTAGTCCTGTTAGTTTTCCCGCTCCTCGTTTGTGTCCAATTTTCTGCACCTGTTTTCAGTTAATTATCTTGTTTGGTTCAGTTCATTTAAGCCCTGTGTTTTCCCTCAGTGTTTGTCGATCGTCGTCTATGTATGGTTGTGTGTTTAACACTGAAGTCCTGGAGTCTGTTCTTTTGTTCCTGTTTGTTTTTGAAGAAAGTCTTGTTTATAAATAAATTACTTACTTTGAAGTTCCCTTGTCCTCGTCTTCGGCAATCCTGCACAGCAACCCTGACAGAACGATCGACCTGAACAAAAGATGGAGAGCTGGAAGCAGGCCTTCATGGGAACCCGGATGGCCGTATTTCGCGGGACCCGTGGAGGTCGTAGAAGGGGATATGATCGAGTTCTGGTGGTCCCGAGTCCAGTATGGCCTGAGCCCATTGCATGCCCGCCAGAGCCTGAGTCTGACCCTTATCATGATCTACCTGAGCTTCTTCCCCCAGAGCCTTCACAGCTGGTCCCGTCCAGCCTAGTCAAGCCTTCACCGCTGGTCCCGTCCAGCCCAGTCAAGCCTTCACCGCTGGTCCCGTCCAGTCCAGTCAAGCCTTCACCGCTGGTCCCGTCCAGCCCAATCAAGCCTTCACCGCTGGTCCCGTCCAGCCCAGTCAAGCCTTCACCGCTGGTCCCGTCCAGCCCAGTCAAGCCTTCGCCGCTGGTCCCGTCCAGCCCAGTTGAGCCTTCGCCGCTGGTCCCGTCCAGCGTCCAGCCAGAGACCGTCCAGCCAGAGACCGTCCAGCCAGAGACCGTCCAGCCAGAGACCGTCCAGCCAGAGACCGTTGCCTGCCCACCAGAGTATGAAGCTAGCCCCAAGCTCCCTGATGTACTGGCCCCGTCCAGTTCCGAGTCCCATGATGTGCTGGCCCCGTCCAGTTCCGAGTCCCATGATGTGCTGGCCCCGTCCAGTTCCGAGTCCCATGAAGCGCCAGAGCCAGAGCCCGTTGACCCAGCGCCAGAGCCAGAGCCCGTTGACCCAGAGCCAGAGCCAGAGCCCGTTGACCCAGCGCCAGAGCCAGAGCCCGTTGACCCAGAGCCCGTTGACCCAGCGCCAGAGCCCGTTGACCCAGCGCCAGAGCCCGTTGACCCAGACCCAGAACCCGTTGACCCAGACCCCGTTGACCCAGCGTCCGTTGATGTCAAGTCTGTTCCCGTCCTGAACCTGTCTTTCTCCCCCAAGAAAATTTTGGGGGGGGGGCTATACGCCTTCGCCGTGGCCGGCCAAAGATCCACGGAGGCCCGAAAAAATAACACCGCCATGGCCACCCGAAGGGTCTTCACCGCCATGGCCACCCGAAGGGTCCTCACCGCCATGGCCACCTGAAGGGTCTGCATCGCCATGGCCACCTGAAGGGTCTTCACCACCACGGCCACCTGAAGGGTCTTCACCACCACGGCCACCTGAAGGGTCTTCACCGCCGTGGCCACCTGAAGAGCCTGCACCGCCATGGACACCCGAGGGTCCCACAGCACCGCCCTGGACGCCAGAGGGTCCCATTGCTCCGCCCTGGACGCCCGAGGGTCCCACAGCTCCGCCCTGGACGCCCGAGGGTCCCACAGCTCCGCCCTGGACGCCCGAGGGTCCCACAGCTCCGCCCTGGACGCTCGAGGGTTCCACAGCTCCGCCCTGGACGCCCGAGGGTCCCACAGCTCCGCCCTGGACGCCCGAGGGTCCGACAGCTCCGCCTTGGTCATGCCCACTGCCAGTTCCGCCATGGCCACGCCCGCAGCCTACTCCGCCATGGCCACGCCACAGCCAGCTCCGCCATGGCCACGCCCGCAGCCTGCTACGCCATTGCCACGCCCGCAGCCTGCTCCGCCCTGGCCACACCCACAGCCTGCACCGTCGTGGTCACGCCCACAGCCTGCACCATCGTGGCCACGCCCACAGCCTGCTCCGCCCTGGAGGCTTCCCGGACCTGCACCATGCCCTCGTCAGCCTCCAGGGCGCCCACCCTCCCACCCCTTTGGATGTTATACGGCGCGAGGACGCGCCTTCGGGGAGGGGGGAGGTAGTGTCACGTTTCTGTGTGTTTAAGTTATGTTTTGAGATCTTGTTTCCCCCTGTCTTTGTGGTTTTTGGTTTAGTCCTGTTAAGTTTTCCCGCTCCTCGTTTGTGTTCAGTTTTATCACCTGTGTTCAGTTAATCATTCAATCATTCCATGTGTATTTAAGCCCTGTGTTTTCTCCCAGTGTTGGTCGATCGTCGTCTATGTATGGTTGTGTGTGAACCTTGAAGTCCTGGAGTTTTGTTCTTGTTTCATTTTGGAAAGTTTCATTTTGTCATTAAATATATTATCTTTGAAATTCCGTGCCCTCGTCTTCAGTCACCTGCACCCAACCCTGACACTAGACATGATATTTTGTTGGAAATAGCCCAAGCTGTGTATAGAATTAATAGAGTAGGAGTAGTAGTAAAATTCATCTGGATTCCAGCCCATATAGGAGTAGAAGGAAATGAATTAGCAGATAAATATGCCAAAAATGCAACCAAAAAAACAGAGATAGATATGGTAATAAGTTATAGTAAGGCGGAAGTTAAAAGCATAATCAAAGAAGGAATGAGAAAGAAGTGGCAAGAGTGTTATGGTATTTAGAGAACAGAGGACCAAAAAGCGAGTTTCACAATGATAACAGTCTTTAATGGAAATGAGGCACGAATCACTGAATTAAATAAGGAACATAAATCTTCTCAGGATTCTCAGGTAACAGTCCAAACAGAAATCTTCACTTGTAGAAATAGAACACAAACAGCAAGACGTAGAAAATATAGTCACTGGGAAACTTGAAACGCGGCCACGCGTTTGGCGAGGCTGAGACCCCAGTGCAGACTGCCGAGAGAGAGACGAGACCCGTTGAGTGTACCGTAGACTGGATACAACGTCTGGCCAGGAACACAGCGTCTGAATTGGCAGGGCAGAGTTACGTGAGCGTGTAAGATAATGGATGAATCTACCAGCTCTAGGCGAAGCATCCACACGAACCACACAGGACAGGACAGGACAGGACAGGACAAGACGCGACTCTTGATGAGAGAGGTAAGAGCAATGTTATCTGCATGTATAGTTAGCAATAAACTGACAAAATCACAGAGAAAGAGAGAGTTAGAAATAGTAGGAAGCATTAGAGGAAAGGAGAGACAGGTGAGGGGAGATTAAGGTAAACGGGAACAGCTAAACCTGATGAGACAAAAGAGAAAGTGTAGAGAGTGAATGTAATGTGTGACCACAAGAGGGAGACAGAGAAGGGAGGAACCCGGATCATGACAGTACCCCCTTCTCAACGAGCGCCCCCTGGCGCTCCCGAGGAGGAGGACTGGCGAGAACGGAGGAACTCATCAATAAGCGAAGGGTCCAAGATGTCCCGAGAGGGTACCCAGCTTCTCTCCTCCGGCCCATACCCCTCCCAATCGACTAAGTACTGGTGGCCACGACCCCGGCGGCGTGTCAAGGATGCGACGAACTCGGAAAACAGGAGAATCATCAATCTGAACAGGTGGACAAACAGGACGAGAGGGCGCGCGAACGATGGGTTTAATATGTGAAACATGGAAAACAGGATGGACCCGACGGAGATAGGGTGGAAGGCGAAGTCGTACCGTGACAGGATTAATGATCTTAATAATACGAAATGGCCCGATAAAACGGGACGCCAACTTACGGGACTCAGAATGTAAGGGCAAATTAGCGGTGGAAAGCCACACACGCTGGCCACGAACGTAGCGCGGACTCTTAACCCGACGCCTATTGGCGGTGATGCTCATGCGAGTGTTAGAGCGACGAAGTGCAGTTCTCACCCTCCTCCAAGTGCTTTTACAACGGTCAATATAGGCCTGAGCCGACGGTGAATTGGATACAGTCTCCTGAGATGAAAATAAAGGAGGCTGGTAACCGAGGCAACAGTGGAAAGGTGAAAGACCCGTAGCAGAGGATGGGAGGGAATTATG
Organism: Chrosomus eos; assembly: GCA_036326025.1. Classification (NCBI taxonomy): domain Eukaryota; kingdom Metazoa; phylum Chordata; class Actinopteri; order Cypriniformes; family Leuciscidae; genus Chrosomus; species Chrosomus eos. Next base: position 17,267 of record JAZAVI010001640.1, read on the forward strand.
CGCATACTCTGCCCAGGCCAGTTGCTCAGACCATGACGTGGGACAACGATGAGCAAGGCTGCGGAGAATGCGGACAACAATCTGATTGGCGCGTTCGGCTTGCCCATTGGTTTGGGGATGAAAACCCGACGAGAGGCTGGCAGTAGCCCCAATGAGACGGCAAAATTCTTTCCAGAAGAAAGCGGAGAATTGCGGACCTCTATCAGAAACCACGTCGGTAGGTAACCCATGTACTTTGAAAACATGATCTACCATTATCTGGGCTGTCTCTTTGGCAGATGGGAGTTTAGCGAGTGGGATGAAATGTGCGGATTTTGAAAAGCGATCGACAACAGTTAAGATAACCGTATTGCCAGCCGACGGAGGAAGCCCGGTAATGAAATCAAGAGCTATATGAGACCAGGGTCGAGCTGGAACAGGGAGCGGTCGAAGCAAACCAGCTGGGGGAGAATTGCTGGTCTTGGTTTGTGCGCAGGTAATACAAGAGGTGATAAAGCGACGTGTATCGCGTCCCATAGTGGGCCACCAGAAGCGCTGGCGGATAAAAGCAAGAGAGCCCCGAACGCCGGGATGGGCTGACAATTTGGACGCATGTCCCCATTGGAGAACAGCGCGGCGAACGGACATGGGAACAAAAAGGAGATCCTTAGGACAGTTACGCGGCACGGAAACCTGAGATAGAGCGCGTTTGACTAACCTCTCGACCCCCCACACGGCGGTACCCACGACACGACCGGGAGGAATAATAACCTCAGGGGTAACGGCAGCGGTGGGGGACTCAAAGAGGCGAGAAAGGGCATCAGGTTTGACATTCTTAGAACCCGGGCGAAATGAGATGGAAAAGTCAAAACGCGTAAAAAACAGAGCCCAGCGGGCTTGACGGACATTGAGTCTTTTAGCCGAACGGATGTATTCTAAATTTCGATGATCTGTCCAAACGACGAAAGGAACGGGAGAGCCCTCCAACCAGTGTCTCCATTCGCCCAGCGCCAAACGAACGGCGAGCAGTTCACGGTTGCCAACATCATAATTTCGTTCGGAGGGCGTGAGGCGATGAGAATAAAACGCGCAGGGATGTACCTTTCCGTCCGTGGAAGAGCGCTGAGAAAGGACGGCCCCGACCCCGACCTCCGAGGCATCGACCTCAACAATAAATGGTTCCGAGACGACGGGAGAGACTAAGATAGGAGCGGAGGTAAAGAGGGTCTTTAGCTGGACAAAAGCCACGTGAGCAGCCTCTGACCATCTAAAGCGGGACTTAACAGACGTCAGCGCAGTGAGGGGCGCGGCTACTTGGCTAAAGCCCTGTATGAATCGACGGTAAAAATTAGCGAAACCAAGAAAGCGTTGAAGCGCGACCCGAGAGTCGGGAACGGGCCATTCAGTGACCGCACGGACTTTTGCAGGATCCATACTGATTCCCTCTGCCGAAATGACTGAGCCCAGAAACGTAACCGACGCGACATGAAATGAACATTTCTCCGCCTTGACAAAGAGTCGATTCTCTAACAGACGCTGAAGGACTCGACGAACGTGCTGGACATGAACTTGAAGTGAGGGAGAGAAAATGAGAATGTCATCGAGATAGACAAATACAAATATATTTAGCATATCTCGTAAGACATCATTGATAAGGGCTTGGAACACGGCAGGAGCGTTGACCAGACCGAACGGTAGAACCCGGTATTCAAAGTGACCGAGGGGCGTATTAAAAGCGGTCTTCCACTCGTCACCCTCCTTTATACGAACAAGATGATAAGCGTTACGAAGATCAAGTTTGGTGAAAATCTTAGCTCCCTGTAGGATCTCAAAGGCTGACGACATTAAAGGCAAGGGATAACGGTTCTTGACCGTAATCTCGTTCAGCCCTCGATAATCGATACAGGGACGTAACGAACCGTCTTTCTTTTTGACAAAAAAGAAACCTGCTCCGGCGGGTGACGAGGAAGGAACAATAGTACCAGCATTAAGAGAATCGGACAGATAATTCTCTAGCGCCTTCCTCGCGGGAGTCGATAGAGAATATAATCTGCCGCGCGGGGGCGTGGCCCCTGGAAGAAGGTCGATACTACAATCGTACGGACGATGGGGGGGGAGAGAAGTGGCCCGGGCACGACTAAAGACTTCTCGCAGATCGTGATAACCCTCCGGAACTCCAGACAAATCACCGGGCTCCTCCTGAAAAACAGAGACAGAGGAAACAGGAGGAACAGCATAGGTCAAACACTCAACATGACAAGACAATTTCCATGACAGAACGGATCCGTCGGACCAGTTGACGTGGGGATTATGTTGTACTAGCCACGGATGGCCAAGTACCACAGGAGAAAAGGGGGAACGAAAAATTAAAAAGGAAATTGTCTCTTTATGGTTACCCGAGACGGTAAGCGTCAGAGGGATAGTCTTCTGCTTTATCCTGGGAAGGAAGCTACCATCTAGGGCATAGAGAGGGGTAGAGTCTTTTAAGTCTATGAGAGGAATACCTTGTTTCTGAGCCCACACCTCATCGAGGAAATTCCCCTCCGCCCCTGAGTCGATCAGAACCTCGCAGGAGACAGATGAGACGGGCCACCGAAGAAGTCCCGGAAGGGTAGTACAAGACTTGGATGGAGAGTTCCTAGACATCACGCTCGCCAGTAACCCTCCACCTACTGACGAGCTCTGGCTTTTACCGGACAGTTAGTGACAAAGTGGGTGGCTGAAGCACAATACATACACAGACGATTGGTAATGCGTCGCTCGCGCTCCTTAGAGGTAATACGGAGACCACCAAGCTGCATGGGTTCTGGGTCCGTGTCAGAAGCATGAGGAGAAGCGTTAGTGGAAGAAGTTGGAACCAGGGCGGCTTGGGACCTACGTGCTCTGTGACGCAAGTCAAACCGCTTCTCGATCCGGATCGCCAAATCGATGAGATTGTCAAGTCGAGCCGGCACCTCGCGCATGAAGATCTCGTCCTTGAGGTCAGGATTCAACGCCTCCAGAAAGCGCGCAACCAGAGCCGGCTCGTTCCACCCGCAGGATGTTGAAAGGGTGCGGAACTCAATGGAGAAGTCAGTGACAGAACGTCTCCCCTGGCGAAGAGACGAAAGAAGTCGTGAAGCCTCCTCGCCATGTGCTGACCGGTCGAAGACACGGATCATCTCCTGTTTGAAAAGCGTGAAGTCAAAGACGCAATCACCCTCTGCCTCCCAGTTGGCCGCTCCCCAGTCCCGGGCCCGTCCAGCGAGGAGAGAGATTACATAGGCGACCTTGGCTCGGTCCCGGGCGTAAGTGGCAGGCTGTAACGAGAAAACTACCTCGCATTGAGTGAGGAATGAGCGGCATTGAGTAGGCTCACCGGAATAGACAGGAGGGTTGTTGATACGTGGTTCAGAGACCTCACGGGTCTCAGAGGCGGGTGGCTCGTGGCGTACCAGATGAACCTGATGAGAGAGGTCCGCCATCTGATTAGCGAGAGAGTCGACAGCCTGGCGAGCGGTGGATATCTCCTGCTCGTGTCTGCCCAGCATGGCACCCTGAAGTTCGACTGCCGCTTGAAAGGGAATGCTGCTCGCTTGGTCCATCTTGGTCAGTTTATTCTGTTATGGTATTTAGAGAACAGAGGACCAAAAAGCGAGTTTCACAATGATAACAGTCTTTAATGGAAATGAGGCACGAATCACTGAATTAAATAAGGAACATAAATCTTCTCAGGATTCTCAGGTAACAGTCCAAACAGAAATCTTCACTTGTAGAAATAGAACACAAACAGCAAGACGTAGAAAATATAGTCACTGGGAAACTTGAAACGCGGCCACGCGTTTGGCGAGGCTGAGACCCCAGTGCAGACTGCCGAGAGAGAGACGAGACCCGTTGAGTGTACCGTAGACTGGATACAACGTCTGGCCAGGAACACAGCGTCTGAATTGGCAGGGCAGAGTTACGTGAGCGTGTAAGATAATGGATGAATCTACCAGCTCTAGGCGAAGCATCCACACGAACCACACAGGACAGGACAGGACAGGACAAGACGCGACTCTTGATGAGAGAGGTAAGAGCAATGTTATCTGCATGTATAGTTAGCAATAAACTGACAAAAACACAGAGAAAGAGAGAGTTAGAAATAGTAGGAAGCATTAGAGGAAAGGAGAGACAGGTGAGGGGAGATTAAGGTAAACGGGAACAGCTGAACCTGATGAGACAAAAGAGAAAGTGTAGAGAGTGAATGTAATGTGTGACCACAAGAGGGAGACAGAGAAGGGAGGAACCCGGATCATGACAAAGAGGAGTGGAATAAAGAAACAAAAGCAAGAATGTATTACAGTACCCAGAAGAGGGTAGGAGGTATGAGAGAAAATAATAGGAATAAAAGGGAAGAGGACATTATTTCAAGAATGAGATTTGGGCATACTGGATTGAATAGTACACTTAAATTAATAGGGAAACATGAAACTGGGATGTGTGAGGTCTGTAATATTAACGAAACTGTAGAACATGTTATTATAAATTGTCATAAGTATAAGGAGGAAAGGATGAGGCTGAAAAACTGGTTTAGAAAAGAAAAAATTAGATTTGAAATGAAGGAACTGTTACAAATGAATTCAGGACATGTAGGGTATAGAGCGATATGTGTTTTTGAGTAAAACAGGGCTTAGTAGAAGGATATGAGTTTAGTAAGCTTAGAAAGTTGTAATAATGATAATGTATAAAGATTAATAATGTTATTAGATATTTATGGAGTTATTTATTGGTTTTATTATGGATGTATGTATTTATTTATATATTTATTTTAAGGGAAGTGAGGAAAGGCTATTGTGATCCACACTCCATATCAGAAGGTGGCGGTAATGCACACTTAAAAGTTGTTTGCCAACCGCCATTAAAAGACAGAAGAAGAAGAACAAGAAGAAGAAGAAGAAGAAGAAGAAGAAGAAGAAGGATACGCCCCATCCTTTCCGAGCTTGTGGCACGCCCATTGCTCCAGCCTGCAGTTATTCCTACTTGAAAGAAACAGACAAAAGGAAGACGAAAGAGATCGCTAAGAGCTAGTTGTAAGTTCTGTATGATTAGGCTAATTACATTACTGGTCCTCATGGTTAAGAGCCAGGGTCTTTTTTTTTTTTTGTCAGTGTGAAACCTTAAAACGGGAGAGTGCTTTGCTGTGTTTTGGAGCTGGTTAAATCGGCCACGGAGATTCTACTGAAGTGGAGCTGACGCCTAGTCATGTGCGAACTGCTTCTACATAGCCAGAAACCCACTTTGCCACCGAGTTTCTGAGCTAGTGTGTGTCGGATGCTGCTGCATTAAGTTAACGTTAGATGTGCTCAGGATTTGCGCTGCAGGGCGGAGGTGTCTGTTTTGCACACGGACGGAGCTTCAGGACGGGTTTCTTCATTGCGCATCTCACCACTGGATAGACTGTCACAATAAACTTTCTGTTACCAAGGAACCGTGAGTAGGCCTACATCTGTACAGATACTATTTATTTATTATTTTACTTATTTGAACATGTAAATAAAATTAAAATCAATCAAAGAAACTAGAAAAACAAAACAAACATTCATTTTGAGCCAACGTGCTGCTACTGAAGAAAACGCATGCAAATATTAAAAAACGCACGCAAATAGAAGAAAACGCATGCAAATAAAAAAAAATCACTTGCAAATAGAAAAAAACGCATGCAAATAGAAAAAAACATCTTCATCAGTTTCGCAACATAACCAAATACAGAAATGCGCTGCAAACAAACAACAGACAACGGAAATGTTTTCGGGGGAACCAAATAAGTGACGAACCCAGCTGGGACGTGTTTATTGCTCGTGAGCATCCCTATACCCTACTCCCTTCGAAGGGCAGACGGCAGAGCTCTTCAAGTGGGACTTTGGGGTGAGCATGGCACTAGTGTGCCATTTATGTAGCCGTTTGGAACGCATTTGATGAAGTGAGCAACGAAAGACAGCATAATTTCCTCATTATTTTCATCTGGGATGTTCCCATGACAACGCAGCACTTTGTCCATCAGCTGAATAGCTGTTCTGACGACAGAAATATAATGTTGTTAACATTACGGTTGCAAATAGGCTACATTTTTATCTTTACTCTTAAAAAAAACTTTTAAAATATGCGTTATCTGTGTGTCAATGTCTGAACTTTACCCTACATTACCTAACATTTCTTATGAAACTTTTCTTGAAAATTAAACATAACATGAAAGCATTTACAGTGTAACTGATGTATAGATTAATATCTTTCCTTCATGTTCTTCTTCTCTATATTTTTTATTTATTTATTTTATTTTTCTGCTCATTGCTCTTTTCTCATTTGTATTCTGATGACATTGAACATATTGTTAATGCATTTTGTATATTGTATACAAGTTGCAGTGGTGGGCCGTCAGGGCCAGCAAGGCCTTCTCTGCTGGCCTAAACACTATCAGAATTACTGACTTGCACTTTAATATATATTTTTTCCAAGAATGAGTATTAAATTATTCCCAATAGTTCATTCTCTTAATTTCATAGCTTTGCTCTTGGTCGCGCTGCTTCCACTAGTGTGTTTTTATGTTAGTGCTTTTATCCAATCATATTTCAGCCATCATGCGTTGCCATGGCCAAATAAATCTGCCTGGAGGCCTTCAGAATCGACAGTGCGGGCGCCTGTAACTTAAAATGAATGGCAATGAAACTGTTGCTTTATCCAATCAGATAATCAGTCAGATTTAATCAGCCAATCAGATTTCGCTATGACTGCAGCGGGGCCATCTAGCAGGCGTTCAATAACGTCGTCATTTTCTCGTTCTTTGATTGGATGCTCAGAGCGCGTACTATTACTGGTACTATCCGCATCTGTAACTGCGTAAACTAAATAGGCTATTCCTGTAGATTTAATAGTTTTTCAACCCACAAATTAATGTTTCTTTCCCTCCTCGACCCCAGCAGGTTCAAACCTACCGGAAAAAGTCCCTTATTCAACCCGAGCTTAACGCAACGGAACTCTATTCGATCTCTCCGGGTAAAAAACAGAACTGACTAATGTAAGTTATGCCACGAATGTTTTTGAAGGCAAAAGTCTCGCTGATCTCATTGATTTCGTTCAAAACTCTGTGTGAGAGAGCATGGTCATCTGTACACAAAGTTATGTTTTGCGGTGACTGTCTGTGTCCACTGCTTCTGTCGAGCAGACACTCTGCAGCCATAAAGCGAATTAAAACTTATGCAAATATGACGGGACAGACACGACATTGTTGGAACGCAGTTAGATAACCTGTACAACTGTAATTGAAGTCTTCTTGAGGAAAGAAATAAGGATGGATTTTGTGTAAAAAATAATCAGTAGTTTTGGTGAGTATAATGACAAGTCACTGACAAGTTGTATGTCATACAAATTTAATCTCTGTATGTTTTGCGAAAAAAATTAAGTTAAAGGAACCGTATGTAAGATTGTGGCCAAAACTGGTACTGCAATCACTTTCATATTACTGTAGAGCGGTGTATCCCCTCCCCCTCCCCCTGACTCGAGGTTGCCAGATATGCGAAAATTGGCAACGTTGGTGTCTGGCTTCAAATTCTTCTCCGGTTTCAGCCGTCTCCATCTTTCAAAGGCATCTCTTATACAAATGCTTGTTTTATTTCGGACTTTGTTACAAAGTATTTTCGAATCATTACGAGTTTTTTTGGGAATTCGTAACGTTAAACATTTTTTTTTTATCCGACACGTTTGTAGCTGCAGCTGTGGTAACTAGCAGAGCTGGCAACCCGGATGCTGCAACACTACTGAGTTCGTGATTGGTAGATAGGTGGAGGGTGGCGCATAACATGACAACATCAACATCAGTTGAGGGCTGCAACTTCACTTTTTAAAGGGGTCATATAATGCCATTTTCGTACAAGCTAATATGATTCTTTAGGGTCTAATTTAAAAGTTTTTAATATACTTTAATTAAAAATTCTCATTAGTATTGTAAGAAAACACTTATTTTACCTGCTCAAGAACAGCTGTTTTCAGCACGCCGTTTAAGTGCATGTGCCTTAAAAATGATAATGAGCTTTGCTGACTCCGCCCCTCTGTTCTGTGCGTACACCGTTTGTAACACAATAGCCATAACACGTTGTTCATTATAAACATGGGATTATGAATTATATTGAGAACGTCGTACATAGAAAACATGCATAATGTTCCCTGAGTGTAAACCTTAGCCGCATTCATCGTGAAGCTAGCGATTTGCAAAGATTAATATAAATATTAATATAAAGGTTAATGAAACGTTACACTCACTTCAGTTCTTCTGGAGGTGCAGGAACACGAATAGTTGGTATCGATTCCTTTTTTCAGGAGCAGCTTCTTAGCAAAACCAGCTTTATACTCCTCGTTTATAAAGCAGTCTGGTGTGAAATGATTCGCAAAAACATGAAAGCATTTACGTTGATCGGGGGGAATATTCCATTCGAAAACAAACTCAGCCACTGCGTCTTCAGCGGTTCGGATTTAGGAACATTAAAATGACTGCTGTGTTCCTTATTGCACCCAAGAACAGAACACCACAATCGCTTAGACTCCATTCTGCTCAGTGACAGTGCTCCAGCGTACTTTTCGGCACAACACCGGTCCGCACGCACTATTATTGACAGCTCGCTCACTAGCGAGGGCGGGTCTGTGTTGAAACTAGGGCTGGGAATCGCTGGGTACTTCACGATACGATACGAGATGCGATACATTGTTCACGATACCGATAATATCACGATATGGCGATACTGCGATAATCGATATATTATCAGTAATAACTCTCAATATATCATGGTTTAAGAAATACAAATATTTTTTTGTAATTAGGAAAATGGATCTCCATTATTTTTTTGGGATGAAACACAATAACAAAAACAACTTGTGTCTTATCAGTTGCAACAAAACAGTCACAGACACTATTTTAGAGTAACATTGCTGCAATCAGTAGTAATAAAAATGTTTACGTCGAGCCAGCACAAACAACGGCTTTCTTACAGAGCTGCGGGTGATGCCGCGTGAGGTGTCTGTGCATGTGGTCGTGTTTCCCGTCTAGTGGACTTTTGCAAAGCCACACATCCCAAGTCTCCTGGAAGTTCCGGGAGTCTCCCGCATATTGATAGCGTCTCCCTGATGTCCGCAAATTAGTTCTAATCTCCCGGAATCTAGAGCGCGCATGCGAGACAGAACATACTGCGCGCATAACATACATAGCACGCGCACGACAGATAGGGAGAGAGCGAGAGACCTTGCGTGTGTGCCTCATGAAAGCTAGTCAAATCCAGTCAACTCGGATAATGAATAGAGCGTTTTATAACGGCTTTTAAGATCGATACTTGGCAAGAGCGCATCGAGAATCGATCGCGGGAGTAAATATCGTGAGATATCGCCATATCGATATTTTGGCGCACCCCTAGTTGAAACGCTGCTGTCAATCAACAATCGTGGGAGGGGCGTCCGTTTTATTGACGTCACATGGTTGAACGGCTCGATTTGAGGCAGGGGAAAACATATAAGGAGATTAAAACAAAATCACTGGATAGGTTTTTATCATTATATGATGGCTGTGTACAGGCACTGCCAACACACATTTCAGTACAATCAACTTGTAAAAGTGCATGTACCATTATATGACCCCTTTTAATGACGATATCCTGGCCGAACTACTGTTGTCAGTGATATAAGTATTTAAATTGAACATAATTTCTTAATGTCTAGTGACATATGAGGGCCATTTTATGATTAATTGACATACATTTCTTACATACGGTTCCTTTAAAATAAATAAAATTAAATAAAGTCGAATTTTGAGCTGTAAGCACGTCTCAGCCGGGTTCGTCACTTATTCGGTTCCCCCGGAAACATTTCCGTTGTGGTCTGTGTCATTTTATTTACAGCGCATTTCTGTATTTGGTTGTGTTGTGAGTATTTGGAGCACACGTGTGTTGTGAAAATGATGAAGATGTTTTCTTAATTTGCAGGTGTTTCTTTCTGCTTGCATGTGTTTTCTTCAGTTGCAGCACGTTGATCTCTCTCGGCCACCGTAACCCAGGCCTCTCTACACTTTAGCCAGGGTCGCATGCCCGAAGTGTTAGTTGCTGTGGATATCTCCTAATTTAAATTCTAGTAACCCCTCATTAATTCATTCCCCATGCACATGATAAATTCCGAAAAAGTGGTATAATAACATTACCAGACATTGCCGTTGTTTCAAAACAACTTTGCTACCGAAACAACATGAGGAATTTCATATTTTTTTTATTATTGTTACTTTTACTACAAACAACCTCTATTCAGTCTTGTTTTATTGTTTTATTTGGATCCCTATTAGCTCCCACTATGGAGGTCGCTAGTCTTCCTAGGGTCCACAGAAATCACAAAACAAAAATTGAATTAATCAATTCATCAATAAGATCCATAAAAGCTATACGATATATTAGCTATCATGACACACATTTAAAAGCAGTACAAATTATACAGTTATGCAAAAGCAGCATCTATTCAACATGTAATTCAAATCAATTTAAAACAAAACAAAACATGGGTAATACTTTCACACCTGTAATCTGTTTTATTGTTTTCTTAAAAGACAATTTACTTTTGAGTTCCCTAACGCTGGATGGAAGTGAGTTCCACTTTACATCTCCTCTGTATACAATAGTTTTCTTCATAAAATTACATCTTGGACGGGAAAATCATTATTTTGGGTTGCTGACTGAGCGTGTCACATGCTCATGACCATATCCACTAAACAATATTTTTTCTTTTATAAATTTATATGCTTCATTAGCCATGCCCTTGTGCATGACAACAAAAGATTATATTTTAAATTTTGCCCCCTACTGTTAAAACCCGGATAATTTAATATGCATCTCACGCACACTAGCGCGAAAAGAAAAGTGGGAGAACTACTCTGGCTGCGCTATTCTGTGCAAATTTTAAGTTTTCTTAGATGTTTTTGGGCCGCACTACTCCAAAATACTTTGGGCAGTAATTTTAAACTTTGGGGCAACGTTTTTCAATACAGCACTGGACAATATACAGAGCATTTTCTGGACATAGCGTACCCCCCACCCATCTTTCTGACAATGTGGTCAATCTGGTCTGACCAAATAAACAGGGTTTCCCCCGGGGGTTTTAAAAGGTAGTAAAAGGTAGTAAATTAAATTATGCCAAATTAAGGCCAGTAAAAAGTAGTAAAAAGTTTGTAAACGTCATCTGACGGGGGTAGTAAATTTTTGAAGCCCCATCAAATGGGGCCCATGGTTTTCAATTACCCTTACAATAAACGAGATAATTAAAAATGTCTCATTAGTGGGGAAAATTAAAACCCAATAAACAGTAACACAAAATTAGCTGTG
>JAZAVI010001643.1:0-17659 GCA_036326025.1 Chrosomus eos
CAGTGTTAATTAGGCCTGTCAACATGCTGTGCTTTCAAGGCACTTCAGTGGGCCTTTATCAGTAATATTAAGAGCAAAGTACATAGTAGGCCTACATTTGATTTATCTGTGAGATTTGCATCCTTGGAATTAATAAATTGTAAGTTTAAAAGAACAAGAATTATGTAGGCCTACTTTCCATCAATTTATTAATTTGATTATCTTCTTTCTCCCTTTTAATGTCAATTAATGATTTTGAAACGACAAACCTTCCACATGAAAGTCTGGATTTTTAAGCCAAAATATTTCACCATGTTGAGCTCGAGATCATGACGACAATTTGCAGGCTAAATTTTCTGCATTTTGCATTTTCTGTAGTTCCCAGACTTCCCACAATTTCTGCCTCTCATTTTCCCAATGGGTAGGCTACTTGCTGGACATCCCCTAATATCTTACGTGTGTGTGTGTGTGTGTGTGTGTGTGTGTGTGTGTGTGTGTGTGTGTGTGTGTGTGTGTGTGTGTGTGTGTGTGTGTGTGTGTGTGTGTGTGTGTGTGTGTGTGTGTGTGTGTGTGTGTGTGTGTGTGTGTGTGTGTGTGTGTGTGTGTGTGTGTGTGTGGTGTGTCAGCCACCTCATTCCCAATATGTCACACACAGAAATATACCAAACATCCTTTAAACATGCGCAACAAATAATTAATGGAGTGATATCCTCACAAATTTAAAGATATCCACACTTACCTTGAGTTATCCTCACTAACTTAACATCAATATGCAAAGCAGAAGAATCTGAGCACATTGCCACTTCAAATCCTGTTTTCATGTCATCCGCGGCTGTGTTGATGATCATTGTAAAACAAGCACGAGCGCACTCTAGTGTTGCACATAGAGGTTGCTGAGATCTCACCACTGTGCTTTCAACACAAATCGATACCATATGATTAAAACTGTTTTACGAGCAATGTGCATAACATTTTAGACATTTATGTGTGTAACTTGCTCAAATGATAAGCTTGAAGCAAATCAAAAATTCAGAACGCTTCGCATTTAATGCGCGTTAGTTTTCCCCGATTAGTGTTGCCTGGGCTTTACGTCGATGAGTAGTCAATGGGTTGATTAGTGATGTCTGGGCTTTTCATAGAAACGCCTTCCTGCCAGAGCTGTGCTGGGTTCGCCGCCGGTTGAGTGGTGTGTTCCGTTTGTGGTTCTACGTTTTGAACATATATACTTTGTTTAAATTTATTTTTTGCCACTAATCATAAATAATGGGTAAGAAAGAAGAGGAAGAGATCATCCGGATTGCAAAAAAGATGGATAAAATGGCACAGAAGAAGAACGGGGTGAGGTGTTTTGTCTTGAATGAATTCCCTGCCTCGTACTAGACGAGGCTAACGTTACATTGATAGATAGCAAGCTAACCGCTACATATTAAGAATAACTAATATCATCATGTACAGCGAAACTGGCGAACTGTCTTGTGGACAGATTTAGTGGTTAATGTTTAACTGTGTGCAGTATATAGGGGTTTAGTTTACTGGTTAAGAAACTCAACGCTTAGCGGGAAAGTTAGCAACATTAGCCGCTGTTAGCGCGGATAAATACACGGGGTCAGTCAGCGGGAGGCAGTAATGCAACTGATTTATATAGAATACAAGCTCAATAAAGACTCTTGTTTTATTATATACTTTTAGAAACCATTTGAACCCAAGGTTTTATCCAGACCGCGGCAGTGAATTGAGTAAAAGTGGGATAATTTGCTAAAGTTAGGCTACAAAGTGACTATTATTGACGTCTACGTAAACATGCTCATGTGTTAGTAAAGTTGCCATACATTTTATTGTGTCTATTAAAGCACCATAATAAAGTGCATTTTTGTAAGTCGTATTTTTATTATTATTAGGTTGGTGCACTGGACTTATTAAAGGAACTAAAGAATATACCCATGACCCTGGAGCTTCTGCAGGTATGTTTACCTTGTTTACTGCACGCCGTTCTCGCTTCAGTAACGTTAACTTACTCTCAAGTATATGTAACGAGATATTTCCTCTGCTTTTCTTATAAACAGTCCACGAGGATCGGGATGTCGGTCAATGCCATCCGCAAACAGAGCACAGATGAAGAAGTGACCTCACTGGCTAAGTCCTTGATCAAGTCCTGGAAGAAGTTGCTTGGTAAATAACATTTGGCATTGTAATGTAAATGTATGTGTGAAAGTATGTATGTATGAAGTTAAGCTGAGATTCACACAGGTGAGTAAATAATAAAGGTATATTTCATCACATAAATTATGACCATCATCTACTAATGTTTGATAACCAGACAATGTCCAAATATTGTATGGTTTAATCTACAACCTAACACATAATTTTACCAAAATACTTTTTTGTGCAAGTTTTTTAAAACAAATTACACTTGGTTTGATATTGTGTTATATAATGTAATGACATACGCAGTGTGGCTTATGTGTCCAAATACTTCTGGGGGCTTGTGTGTTTAATATAATGTATAACAGTGTGTAAGCGTACATTGTGTTTAATTCAAACTTCTCATTTAGTTATTTAACAATAATATGGGTTTTTGTTGTTGTAATACCACTAATTGCCTGTATGTGGTAGCAACTGCAGGTTTCCTTTTGTACAATGTCCCAGATATATATGATTTCTGATCATTTGTAGCACTACACTTATGAAATGACTAAAGAGTGGTTTTGACATCCAGATGAACCTGCTGCGGATAAGAATTCTGAGGAGAAAAAGAAGGAACGTACAACACCAGTAGTCTCACCATCTCAAGCCAGTCCGGAGCCCAGAGAAGAGAGGTACCAACTACAAGATTGTGATAATGGTCTTGAGATTATCATAAAATGAAATAATAATATCTTAATCTTTTGATCTTTGGCCCTAAATAAGGCTAACTCTGGCTTGCTTTTTATTCATTTTTCCTTTATCTCTTTATTTTGTATCTTCTCTCTCAGCTCAAGCAGTAATTCTAGCAGTAAGAGCGAGTCTGTCGATGTTACACCCAACACATTGATAGCCACTTTCCCACGAGCACCAGGCACATCTGACTCAGTCCGTATCAAGTGCAGGGAGATGCTGTCAAGTGCTTTGCAAACAGGAGGCAAGTCATGGCAGGCAATTCTTCCGCACACACATTTTTCTCCTTACTAAGTTAGCATACAGTGTCTTGCCAAGAGTATTTAAACTTGTTACTAAATTTGTTATCTTTCTGAATTATAAGTCATACATTTAGACTTGAATGAATGGTGCAAAATACATGGAATACTTGAATGAACAGTTATTCAATAGTTATTAATGATTGATGATAATTGATTTATTAAATGTTAAATTATTAATTTAGTAATTATTCAGTTTGTGTGTGATTTTTAGAATAAAACATTAAACAAGAAAATTTTAAGCAATTGTATTTCAGTTAGATCTAAGGTCTGTATACTTATGCTTCAGTTTTAATCAAAATTATTCAACCCCCATTGCAAATCAGGTTTATTGGCAAAATGTACAGACTTTCAGCTGTTTGCAATGAACAAATCAAACAAAAGTAATTGAAATTGCTCAACACAACAAATGTTTCAAGTGATTTTTCCAAATTTAACTGAAAATGCAACTTAATGACTTCCGTAGTCTCAAAATTATTCAACCGTCTAAATAGAATCCCTCACAAAAGTACAAATCTGCAAAACAGGTGTTGTCTCAAACACACCTGATGCAACTAATCAAGGGCTTCATTAGCAGCACCACGTTTGCTTGAGCAAAAACACATGAAATATTTGAACTCGCTAGGTTTGTTGAGACTCGCATCACGTTTGTCTGCATGTTAGAAATATGTCTAAGTCTAAAAAATTAAGAGAAAATATCATCACCCTTCACAAACAAGGAACAGGATAAAAAAAGATAGCGAAGGCACTAAATGTTACTAAAGACATAGTTGGAAGCATAGTTCACAAGTTCAAAGTTAAAGGAACAGTGGTTACACTACCTGGCCAGGGTAGAAAAAGGAAGCTATCAATGGTTCCAACCAGATTTCTGAGAAGGCAGATTTAGAAAAACCCTCGCGTGACGGCAGAAGACCTGCAGCAAGACTTGGTGGCAACAGACACTGTGGTTTCAGCTTGAACAGGAAGGCGCGTAATAAACCCATGCGATTTCCATGCCAGAACTCCAAGACCATCCAACAGGACAATGATCCCAAGCAAACCTCTAATTCCACCTTGGTTGTAGTCCTGTAGAAGTCCTGGAAGATTCTACAGTGACCATCACAGTCACCTGACTTGAACCTGATAGAAAATCTCTGGTGGGATTTAAAGGAGGTTGCAGCACGCAAACCCAAGAATATTACTGAGCTGGAGGCTATTACTCATGAGGAATAGGCTAAAAATCCTCAGAAACGCTGCCAGAAGCTAGTGTCTGGCTATAGATCTTATTTGCAACAAGTTATAATAGTAAAAGGGTGAGACTGCGGAAGTCATTCAAAAGTTGCAGTTGAATTTGGGGAAACCACAAATTCAGTTTGATTTGCTCATTGCAAACATCTGAAAGTCTTTAAATTTTGCCAATAAACCTGATTTGCAAGGGGGGTTGAATAATTTCAATTACAACTGTGTGTGTATATATATATATATATGGGTGTAATGGTACACAAACGTGATGGTTCGGTACGTACCTCGGTCTTTAAGTTACGATTCGGTATGGATTTGGTACAGCAAGTGGAAGTAAACCAAACCTTTTTTTTTTTTTTTTTTTTTTGTCTGTGTTTAAATAAATTCAATTATTATAAATTTTTCTTAAGGATAAAAAATAATCTATCTTGGCTAATGCTGTAAACTATATAGGGAGCCCAAGTTAATTACCTATTACTATAATATTAAAGCTTCAAAATTAACAACAGAATCCAAAGTATAAAAATTCAGTTGCTATTTATTTTTAGATACAATAACCAACACTAAAAAAAATATGTAGTGGTACTGTAAATTGCATATACAGCAGGTTCTGCTTCTGAATCTAATTATAAAGTTAATGTCCTACTCAAATTTATTTTTGAAATATAATCATTTACACAGTGGCTGTCATAACTTTTTCATGACAAATTTATTTAAATATACATTGAATAATCAAAACATTTACTACCAGGTTAAATGAATATAATTTATATACTAATGTAGTGCTTATACGAAATGCTTCTTTCTAGAGTTAATTTCTCTAGTGAACTAACCTGCTGTCGACACTAAATGCCGGAAGTAAATGTAATGCTATGCGAGATATTATTCTCAAGCAGTTTTATTGATATCTTTCCACAGTTGAAACACTGGTTGAGAGATGTAAACATACCGATCATCGGCTCTTTTTCTTCTTCTGCGCTTTTTACTGGTAGCAAACAGTGTTGCATAACCATGGAGGGTGGATCATAGACATAATCGAATGCCAAAATCGTGAAATACACATCACACCGGCAGGCTGCTTTCTGTATTTTTATAGCACTAAAATTATAGATATTTACAGATAGATGCTCCAAATATACAATAACAAAGATAACTGATGGATCCTTTATGGTAATACATATGATATGGTACAACTACAGTGCAATGTAAATATAAGATAAAGTGAGAAGTAATAGTAAATAGTTTAGTGTATAGTCAATTTTTTTTTAAAAACAGTATACAGCAAATTAAATTGTAATGAATAGTATAATTATAATGTCATAAGTACAATATAATAATAATAATAATTATATATTGATAATAGCATATAGTCATGTATAATACTATAATAATAGCAATAGAATATGAAATATCAATGACAGAATATAGACAATAAAAAATAAGTGAATAAGCTATAATATATTGATAATCGCAAGTGGTATATTATAATAACAATAAAAATTAAAGCTGCTAGCAGCATTTAGCGGTGTTCAAGCAGTTAAGGCATTTAAGATTTTTAAGCACACAAGCATCAAAAGACATTAAGTTTTATGTAGCAAGCATTTAACCACTGACATCATAGATGTAATAGACCATGTTTTAGCATGATTTACCATGATTTGCCACATTTGGTGTGATTTTTCACGATTTACCATGTTCCAGTATGATTTCCCATGAATCTAGCATGATTTACCATAGTTTACCATGATATACCACATTCTAGAATGATTTACCAGTATTCTAGCATTATTTACCTTATTTACTATGATTTACCATGTTTCTAGCTTTATTTACCATGATTTACTACGTGGCTAGCAATTATATAAAGCATCAGAACAAATGAAGTGATAAACTCTGACAAAATATGATTGTGTTATAACAGTAATAGTTATATAAGGGATTTTTAAGAGTCTAAATATATGAATGCACATGTGAAAAGACTGTTAATAAGGAGAATGGCCAGCAGAGGGCAGTAGAAGACCACTTATTGGCTCACTTTCATTTTGAACTACTTGGTTTCACCTGTATTCACTAAATCAAACCAGTTTTTCCATGTTAACTCCATTATGCATGCTTACACACACACACACACACACACACACACACACACACACACACACACACACACACACACACACACACACACACACACACACACACAAATGTTGTTGTTGTTTTCAATGCTTTTGGGATGTGTCATTATGAAAATTTATTTTAATGGTCAGAAGCATTTCACATAATGTCTTTGTAAACTATTACTCATATTATTCAGCATTTATTTAGAAACCTAGGACTACACACACACACACACACACATTCTGTTGTAGATACAGACATTTGAAGTATGTGATGGAAAAACAAAATGTTTACTGCAAGTCTCCTTCAGGATTCACATTTCTCTATGAGCTAAATAGTCAGTAGTAATACTTCAATAGATAAATTTTGACTAAATGTGAGTATAAATGTTAAAAGAGTGATTTTATAAAGTCTAAATAAAAATTATAGTATAATATTAGTCAGTAACATGACAAATGACTATTTTAAACAGCAGAGGGCAGTATAATACCACTTATTGGCTTAATAAGCCATTATGCTCTTATCATTTTCATCTTTTTAACTGTTATAGAGGCAAATTTTCAACTTTTTTTGATAATTATTGATCTAGGGAGTCCAGAGAATTGTACTGCACTGGTTTTGAACATTATGATTTAAACATTATATGATAATAGATGGAAAAGACCATTTAGAGCCAATACATGCAATTTACCATAGGAAATCTATGGTTTTAAAGCTATTTGACAGTTATAGCGCCACATATGGTCCGATCTGCATGAAACTTTGCATGCTTCTTCACCATGGTATGACACATATGCTCATCAATTTTTGTGAAGTTTTGAGTTTTCATTTATGATTTATAGGCTTTTGAGTGTATTTTGACACGGCCATTTTCTAAATGCCCCTGATATAGTGAACCAAAGGGCAAATTTCAACTTTTTTTTGATAATTATTGACCTAGAGAGTCCATAGAATTGTCCTAGACTGGTCTGGTTTTGATCGGGCAAAAAACCAGGGACTAGTTCGCAAAAGTAGGTTTTCAACATATTCGTGAATATTTAATGAACGATTTGATTGACAGATATGGTTCTAGAGGCAAAGTTGTTCAGCATGAGGAGATCTATCGACTGATATGAATTTTATGGGGTTTTGTGCAACACCACGTGATTACAGAGCCGTAAAACTCGTTAGCGCCATCTAGTGGCCGATTTCTTTCAAAACTCTTACAGACCTCTTGGGCCACGAGTCGAACATGCCCGTTGAGTTTCGTTCCGATCGGACACCGTTAACCTTGTTTAATAGGTGCTCAAATTTCATTGGCCGATGGTGGCCATGTTTTTTGAGATACGCCAATATCCTTTTACACATACATGGCACCTTGGACCAAGACACTGCATACCAATTTTCAAGTCAATCGGACTAATGGTCAGGTGGCCACACCCTCTTTTATGTTTTTTTAATGTTATAGCGCCACCTAGTGTTCGATCGTCGCGATTTTTTTACTGTGAACTCAGATTAAACTTATGCACATGTGTACCAAGGTTGGTGAACCTACCTCATTTACTTCTGGAGTTATAGCCATTTTAGTAAAATAGGCTCCTCCCACAACGTTCTTTTTGCGCCCCCTAGCGACTGTTAATCAAAATTTTTACTTTTTTTTGATAATTATTGATATTCAGACTCCAGAGAACATTTCTGCACTGGTTTGGTTCCGATCGAGCAAAAAACCAGGGACTAGTTCGCAAAAGTAGTTTTTCGACAAAATTCAAAATGGCGGAAAATCCAATATGGCGGAAATAAAATCGGAGATATACGTTTTTTAAGTCAGAAGTCCAGCTTTCCAATGATATAAGACACTTGAGTCTACGACATACGGTTTAGGAGTTATGAGCCGTTTCGCGCAATTGATTGCTATAGCGCCACCTATGGGCCAATCGGGCTCATAATTTGATAACCTCTCCTCGATTTTTGTACTACCATCTGAGAAAGTTTCAAGTCTCTAGCACTTACGGTTTAGGCTGCACGATGCGTTTTACGGCAGAATAATAATAATAATTAAAGCTGCAAGCAGCATTTAGCGGTGTTCAAGCTGTTAAGGCCTTTAAGATTTTTAAGCACACAAGCATCAAAAGACATTAAGTTTTATGTAGCAAGCATTTAACCACTGACATCATAGATGGAATAGACCATGTTTTAGCATGATTTACTATGATATACCACATTTAGTGTGATTTTTCATGATTTACCATGTTCCAGTATGATTTACTATGAATCTAGCATGATTTACCATAGTTTACCATGATATACCACATTCTAGAATGATTTACCAGGATTTTAGCATTATTTGCCTTATTTACTATGATTTACCATGTTTCTAGCTTTATTTACCATGATTTACCACGTGGCTAGCCATTATGTGAAGCATCAGAACAAATGAAGTGATAATCTCTGACAAAATAAGATTTTGTTATAATAGTAATAGTTTTACAAGAGATTTTTAAGAGTCTAAATATATGAATGCACATGTGAAAAGACTGTTAATAAGGAGAATGGCCAGCAGAGGGCAGTAGAAGACCACTTATTGGCTCACTTTCATTTTGATCTACTTGGTTTCACCTGTATTCACTAAAGCAAACCAGTTTTTCCATGTTAACTCCATTATGCATGCTTACACACACACACACACACACACACACACCACACACACACACACACACACACACACACACACACACACACACACACACACACACACACACACACACACACACACACACACACACACGTTGTACAGGCAATTTACCATAGGATACATATTGTTTTAAAGCTTTTTAACAGTTATAGCACCACCTATCGTCCGATCTCCATGAAACTGTGCATGCTTTTTCAACATGTTATGACACATATGCTCACCAATTTTTGTGAAGTTCTGAGTTTTTATTTATGATTTATAGGCGTTTGAGTGTATTTTCACACACCCATTTTCTAAATGACCCTGTTATAGCAAACCAAAGGGCAAAGTTCAACTTTTTTTTGATAATTATTGACCTAGAGAGTCCAGAGAATTGTACTGCACTGATTTTGAGCATTATGATATAAAGATTATATGATTATAGATGGAACACACCATTTACAGCCAATACATTCAATTTACCATAGGAAATACATGGTTTTAAAGCTTTTCAACAGTTATAGCGCCACCTATTGTCCGATCTCCATGAAACTTTGCATGCTTCTTCACCATGGTATGAGACATATGCACATCAATTTTTGTCAAGTTCTGAGTTTCCTTGTAGGATTTATAGGCTTTTGAGTGTGTTTTGACACGTCTAATTTCTAAACGCCCCTGTTATACCCATGCGGAAAATGCAAAAGTTCAACTTTTTTTTGATAATTATTGATCTAGAGAGTCCATAGAATTGTCCTAGACTGGTCTGGTTCCGATCGGGCGAAAAACCAGGGACTAGTTCGCAAAAGTAGGTTTTTAACATATTCGTGAATATTTAATGAACGATTTGATTGACAGCAATGGTTCAAGAGGCAAAGTTGTTCAGCATGAGGAGATCTATCGACTGATATGCATTTTATGGGGATGTGTGCAACACCACGTGATTACAGAGCCGTAAAACTCGTTAGCGCCAACTAGTGGCCGATTTCTTTCAAAACTCTTACAGACCTCTTGGGCCATGAGTCGAACATGCCCATTGAGTTTCGTTCCGATCGGCCTCCGTTAACCTTGTTTAAAAGGTGCACAAATTTCATTGGCCAATGGCGGCCATGTTTTTTGAGATACGCCAATATCCTTTTACACATACATGGCACCTTGGACCAAGACACTGCATACCAATTTTCAAGTCAATCGGACTAACGGTCAGGTGGCCACACCCCCTTTTAAGTTTTTTTAATGTTATAGCGCCACCTAGTGTTCGATCGTCGCGATTTTTTTACTGTGACCTCAGATTGAACGCATGCACATATCTACCAAGTTTGGTGAACGTACCTCATTTACTTCTGGAGTTATAGCCATTTTAGTAAAATAGGCTCCTCCCACAATGTTATTTTTGCACCCCCTAGCGACCGAAAATTGAAAATTCAACTTTTTTTGATAATTATTGATATTCAGTCTCCAGAGAACATTTCTGCACTGGTTTGGTTCCGATCGGGCAAAAAACCAGGGACTAGTTCGCAAAAGTAGTTTTTTGACAAAATCCAAGATGGCGGAAAATCCAATATGGCGGAAATAAAATCGGAGATATACGTTTTTTAAGTCAGGAGTCCAGCTTTCCAATGATATAAGACACTTGAGTCTATGACTTAGGGTCTACGAGTTATGAGCCATTTCGCGCAATTGATTGCTATAGCGCCACCTATAGGCCAATCGGGGTCATACTCTCTGAACCTCTCCTCGATTTTTGTACTACCATCTGACAAAGTTTCAGAGCTCCAGCACTTACGGTTTGGGCTGCACGATGCGTTTTAGCGGAGAAGAAAAATAATAATAATTAAAGCTGCAAGCAGCATTTATCGGGGTTCAAGCAGTTAAGGCCTTTAAGGACATAAACATTTAAGACATTCTGTTTTATTTAGGAAGCTTTTAACCAGTGACATAATAGATGGAAAAGACCATTTACAGCCAATACAGGCAATTTACCATGGCATTTTAACAGTTATAGCGCCACCTATTGTCTGATCTCTATAAAATTTGGCATGCTTGTTAATGATGTTATCTCACATATGCTCACCAATTTTTGTGAAGTTCAGAGTTTTCATTTAGGATTTATAGGCTTTTGAGTGTATTTAGCCACACCCCTTTTCTAAATGACCCATTTATAGCCATACGAAAAAATCAAAAGTTCAACTTTTTTTTAATAATTATTAATCTAGAGAGTCCAGAGAATTTTCCTAGACTGGTTTGGTTCCGATCGGGTGAAAAACCTAGGACTAGTTCGTAAAAGTAGGTATTTCACATTTTCATTAATAACTCATGAACAATTTGATTGACAGCAATGGTTCTAGAGGCAAAGTTGTTTAGCATGAGGAGATCTATTGACTGATATGCATTTTGTGGGGATGGACACAACACCACGTGATTACAGAGCCGTAAAACTCGTTAGCGCCAACTAGTGGCCGATTTCTTTCAAAATTCTTACAGACCTCTAGGATCACGAGTCGAACATGCCCATCGAGTTTCGTTCCGATCGGCCTCCGTTAACCTTGTTTAATAGGTGCTCAAATTTTATTGGCCGATGGCGGCCATGTTTTTTGAGATACCCCAATATCCTTTTACACATACATGGCACCTTGGACCAAGACACTGCATACCAAATTTCAAGTCAATCGGACTAACGGTCAGGTGGCCACACCCACTTTTATGTTTTTTTAATGTTATAGCGCCACCTAGTGTTTGATCGTCGCGATTTTTTTACTGTGACCCCAGATTGAACTCGTGGACATGTGTACCAAGTTTGGTGAACCTACCTCATTTACTTCTGGAGTTATAGCCATTTTAGTAAAATAGGCTCCTCCCACAGCGATCTTTTTGCGCCCCCCAGCGACCGTTAATCAAAATTTAAACTTTTTTTTGATAATTATTGATATTCAGACTCCAGAGAACATTTCTGCACTAATTTGGTTCCGATCGGGCGAAAAACCAGGGACTAGTTCGCAAAAGTAGTTTTTCAACAAAATTCAAAATGGCGGGAAAATTTGCATACCGGAAATGAAATCGGAGATATACGTTTTTTAAGTCTGAAGTCCAGCTTTCCAATGATATAAGAAACTTGAGTCTACGACTTACGGTTTAGGAGTTATGAGCCATTTCGCGCAATTGATTGCTATAGCGCCACCTATGGGCCAATCGGGCTCATACTCTCTCAACCTCTCCTCGATTTCTGTGCTACCTTCATCCCAAATATCAAGTCTCTAGCACTTACGGTTTGGGCTGCACGATGCGTTTTAGGGCGGAATAATAATAACTAGCAGCATTTATCGGTGTTCAAGCAATTAAGGCAGTTAAGGCAGTTAAGCTCAAAAGTATCAAAAGACATTAAGTTTGATGTAGCAAGCATTTAACCACTGACATCATAGATGGAATAAACCATTTTTAGCATGATTCACCATGATATACCACATTTCAGTGTGATTTTTCATGATTTACCATGTTCCAGTATGATTTACTATGAATCTAGCATGATTTACCATAGTTTACCATGATATACCAAGTTCTAGTGTGATTAACCCTGTTCTAGCATGGTTTACCACAATTGAACACATTCTAGTATGATTTAATATGATTCTAGCATGATTTATCTTAGTTTACCTTGATTTACCATGTTATAGGATGATTTACCATGATATGCCACATTCTAGAATGATTTACCAGGATTCTAGCATGATTTACCTTATTTACTATGACTGACCATGTTTCTAGAGTTATTCACCATGATTTACAACTTAGTACCAATTATGTGAAGCATCAGAACAAATGAAGTGATAAACACTGACCAAATATGATTGTGGTATAATAGTAATTGTTATTTAAGGGATTTTTAAGTGTCTAAGTATCTGAATGTAAAAGCACATACATATAATGGCCAGCAGAGGGCAGCAGAAGACCACTTATTGGCTCACTTTCATTTTGATCTACTTGGTTTCACCAGTATTCTGGATTAAAGCAAACCAGTTTTTCACTGTTAACTCCATTATGCATGCACACACACACACACACACACACACATTGTACAGGCAATTTAACATAGGAAATACATGGTTTTTAAGCTTTTTAACAGTTATAGCGCCACCTATGGTCCAACCTCCATAAAACTGTGCATGCTTGTTAATGATGTTATGTCACATATTGTCACCAATTTTTGTGAAGTTCTGAGTTTTTATTTATGATTTATAGGCTTTTGAGTATATTTTGACACGCCCATTTTCTAAATGACCCTATTATAGCAAACCAAAGGGCAAAATTCTAATTTTTTTCGATAATTATTGATCTGGAGAGTCCATAGAATTGTACTGGACTGATTTTGAGCATTATCATATAAAGATTATATGATCATGTATGGAACACACCATTTACAGCCAATACAGGCAATTTACCATAGGAAATACATGGTTTTAAAGCTTTTCAACAGTTATAGCGCCACCTATTGTCCGATCTCCATGAAACTTTGCATGCTTCTTCACCATGGTATGAGACATATGCACATCAATTTTTGTCAAGTTCTGAGTTTCCTTGTAGGATTTATAGGCTTTTGAGTGTGTTTTGACACGTCTAATTTCTAAACGCCCCTGTTATACCCATGCGAAAAATGCAAAAGTTCAACTTTTTTTTGATAATTATTGATCTAGAGAGTCCATAGAATTTTCCTAGACTGGTCTGGTTCCGATCGGGCGAAAAACCAGGGACTAGTTCGCAAAAGTAGGTTTTTAACATATTCGTGAATATTTAATGAACGATTTGATTGACAGCAATGGTTCAAGAGGCAAAGTTGTTCAGCATGAGGAGATCTATCGACTGATATGCATTTTATGGGGATGTGTGCAACACCACGTGATTACAGAGCCGTAAAACTCGTTAGCGCCAACTAGTGGCCGATTTCTTTCAAAACTCTTACAGACCTCTTGGGCCATGAGTCGAACATGCCCATTGAGTTTCGTTCCGATCGGCCTCCGTTAACCTTGTTTAAAAGGTGCACAAACTTCATTGGCCAATGGCGGCCATGTTTTTTGAGATATGCCAATATCCTTTAACACATACATGGCACCTTGGACCAAGACACTGCATACCAATTTTCAAGTCAATCGGACTAACGGTCAGGTGGCCACACCCCCTTTTATGTTTTTTTTAATGTTATAGCGCCACCTAGTGTTCAATCGTCGCGATTTTTTTACTGTGACCTCAAATTGAACTCATACACATATCTACCAAGTTTGGTGAACGTACCTCATTTACTTCTGGAGTTATAGCCATTTTAGTAAAATAGGCTCCTCCCACAATGTTATTTTTGCACCCCCTAGCGACCGAAAATCGATAATTCAACTTTTTTTCGATAATTATTGATAATCAGTCTCCAGAGAACATTTCTGCACTGGTTTGGTTCCGATCGGGCAAAAAACCAGGGACTAGTTCGCAAAAGTTTTTTTTCGACAAAATTCAAAATGGCGGAAAATCCAATATGGCGCAAATAAAATCGGAGATATACGTTTTTTAAGTCAGAAGTCCAGCTTTCCAATGATATAAGACACTTGAGTCTACGACATACGGTCTAGGAGTTATGAGCAGTTTCGCGCTTGTGGTTGCTATAGCGCCACCTATGGGCCAATCGGGCTCATACTCTCTCAACCTCTCCTCGATTTTTGTACTACCCTAATCCGAAGTTTCAAGTCTCTAGCACTTACGGTTTGGTCTGCACGATGCGTTTTAGGGGAAAATAATAATAATAATAAAAATCAGTACAATTACAATAGGTTTTCAGCACTTCGTGCTTGAACACCTAATTAAAGCTGCAAGCAGCATTTATCGGGGTTCAAGCAGTTAAGGCCTTTAAGGACATAAACATTTAAGACATTCAGTTTTATTTAGGAAGCTTTTAACCAGTGACATAATAGATGGAAAAGACCATTTACAGCCAATACAGGCAATTTACCATAGCATTTTAACAGTTATAGCGCCACCTATTGTCCGATCTCTATAAAATTTGGCATGCTTGTTAATGATGTTATCTCACATATGCTCACCAATTTTTGTGAAGTTCAGAGTTTTCATTTAGGATTTATAGGCTTTTGAGTGTATTTAGCCACACCCCTTTTCTAAATGACCCATTTATAGCCATACGAAAAAATCAAAAGTTCAACTTTTTTTTAATAATTATTAATCTAGAGAGTCCAGAGAATTTTCCTAGACTGGTTTGGTTCCGATCGGGTGAAAAACCTAGGACTAGTTCGTAAAAGTAGGTATTTCACATTTTCGTTAATAACTCATGAACAATTTGATTGACAGCAATGGTTCTAGAGGCAAAGTTGTTTAGCATGAGGAGATCTATTGACTGATATGCATTTTGTGGGGATGGACACAACACCACGTGATTACAGAGCCGTAAAACTCGTTATCGCAAACTAGTGGCCGATTTCTTTCAAAATTCTTACAGACCTCTAGGATCACGAGTCGAACATGCCCATCGAGTTTCGTTCCGATCGAACTCCGTTAACCTTGTTTAATAGGTGCTCAAACTTCATTGGCCGATGGCGGCCATGTTTTTTGAGATACGCCAATATCCTTTTACACATACATGGCACCTAGGACCAAGACACTGCATACCAAATTTCAAGTCAATCAGACTAACGGTCACGTGGTCACAGCCATTTTTATGTTTTTTCCATGTTATAGCGCCACCTAGTGTTCAATCGTCGCGATTTTTTTACTGTGACCTCAGATTGTCCTCTTTGACATGTGTACCAAGTTTGGTGAACCTATCTCATTTACTTCTCGAGTTATAGCCAATTTAGAAAATCAGGCTCCTCCCACAACGTTCATTTTGCGCCCCCTAGCAACCGAAAATCAAAAATTCAACTTTTTTTCAATAATTATTGATATTCAGACTCCAGAGAACATTTCTGCACTGGTTTGGTTCCGATCCGGCAAAAATCCAGGGACTAGTTCGCAAAAGTAGGTTTTGGACAAAATTCAAAATGGCGGAAAATCTATCATGACGGAAATAAAATCGGAGATATACATTTTTTTCTACAGATGTCCAGCGTTCCAATGATATAAGACACTTGAGTCTATGTCTTACGGTCTAGGAGTTATGAACAGTTTCGCGCAATTGATTGCTATAGCGCCACCTATGGGCCGATTGGGCTGAGTCCGTGTATCTGAGTAGCGAGGATGAGTACTACCCTATGCCCAAATTTCACGTCTCTAGCCTTTACGGTTTGGTCTGCACGATGCGTTTTATGGCGGAAAAATAATAATAATAAAAATCCTTCCAATAACAATAGGGTTTCAGCACTTCGTGCTTGAACCCCTAATTAAAGCTGCTAGCAGCATTTAGCGGTGTTCAAGCTGTTAAGGTCTTTAAGATTTTTAAGCACACAAGCATCAAAAGACATTAAGTTTTATGTGGCAAGCATTTAACCACTGACATCATAGTGGAATAGACCATGTTTTAGCATGATTTACCAAAGATATACCACATTTAGTGCGATTTTTAAAGATTTACCATGTTCCAAATAGATTTAATCTATCAAACTAGCAGGGTTTACCATAGTTTACCATGTTTTACCACATTCTAGAATGATTTTTTCCAGGATGCTTGCTTTTTTTACCTTATTTACTATGATTTACCATTTTTTCTAGCTTTTTCTAAATGGGCCCCGGGATTGTGAAACCAAAAGGCAAAATTCAAATTTTTTTTGATAATTATTGACCCATAGAGTCCAAAAGAATTGTTTTTGCACTGATTTTGAGCATTATGATATAAAGAAATTTAAAAAGGGCAAAATGGAACACACCCTTTACAGCCATTACAGGGGAATTTTCCATAGGAAATACATTGGGTTTTATAGCTTTTAAAAAGTTATAGCGGGCCCTTATGGGTCCCATCTTTATGAAAAATTTTCATGTTCTTCCCATGGTTTTGACAATATGCTCAAACAAATTTTTTTTTAAAGTTTTGAATTTTTTTTTTTGTTTTTTTTGGCTTTTGTGTGTATTTTGACACGCCCCTTTTCCCCAAACGGCCCTGTTATAGTGAACCAAAGGGCAAATTTCAACTTTTTTTCAATTTAAATTTTTAATCAGAGAGTCCCGGAATTGTCCTACACTGGTTTTTGGTTTCCCCATCGGGCGAAAAAACCGGGGCTAGTTCGCAAAAGTAGGTTTTTAACATATTTGTTTTAAAATTTAATGAACGATTTGATTGACAGCAATGGTTCTAGAGGCAAAATTTTTTCAGCATGAGGAGATCTATCGAATGATATGCTTTTTTGGGGATGTGTGCAACACCACGGGGATTACAGAGCCGTTTAAAAATCGTTACACCCTCTAGTGGCCGATTTCTTTCAAAATTTTCAGAAATTTTTGGGCCACGGGTCGAACATGGCCCCTCGAGTTTTTGTTTCCCATGGATCCGTTAACCTTGTTTAATGGTGCTTGAAAATTCATTTGGGTAATGGGGGGGCCATGT
>JAZAVI010001644.1:0-11775 GCA_036326025.1 Chrosomus eos
CTGATGACACGGAGATGTTCAATGACATGAATACTTTTGAGAGATGAATTAAAGATTGAGTTACAGGCTTTTGCGGGTAATCCACAGCTTATGTTAAAGCAAACAGCAACAATAAAGCTATATTTGATTCCTGTCACATGACTCTAATTTATATGTTTATTAGAAGGCTAGATTAGTGGCATATTACTGTGAACATTGTTTATTACATTGTGTAAAATCTATCTAGCTTTGGTTCACAGGAGTTTGGGCATCACCATGGTACATCAATAAGAATGTAGAAGGGACAACGGATTCCGTTTAAGCCGTTTATTGCCACTATTCACACATGAGGAGCAACATGAGATGAGGCTTGACGGTTATGGTTTTTTCTACAAATGATAAACAAGGAAACACAAGAATTACAATACAGTAAACCAAAATATAACATGACACTTAACATTTGTACACGAACCAAAGAAGGTGAAGGGTAGGCCTACCACTACAGAAATAATGAAATACTACATACCAAAGACATTCATTTAACAATTACATATAAGGATTCCATCATGGTCTCAGTTAGGTTATACTGTTTTGTGCCTTTCCTTTAGAACTACAATTAACAAACCATGTGCACTGCGCACTTACACACAATGTGATATCTGTAGTCTAAAGCAAACAATCAGTATGAGGAATATAGGATCTACTAGTATGTATACTAGTCAAGCATTCAATCCCATCAAATTTACAAATAACCATTAAGATACAGCAAATATGAAAAGCAATAACTCACTTTATCATGCACAACCATGGATGTTATCTGAATCACAGAGACTGAGTGTTACGAACCTCCAGTGGAAAGTCCGGGGAAGGAGGAGGTCGGTGACAATAATAAAACCATTTCGGGTTGAAGGAACAAAGGATACCGATTTATCAACAAGTATGGCGTTTATTTACAACATTAAATAACCAAAAAAAAAACAACAGATACAAAAAGGTAAGTATCAACAAGGTACAACAGAAAACAACTACAAACACTAGTATTTACCAACCTCTTTCCACCGAGAGAGTAAACCCCAGCACGAGGGGCAGACCTGATACACACTACTGCACGGACCCCACTAACGCCACTGCAGTATCACCCAGCTCTGGTAAGCTGTCTGTATAGAGACGTCTGTTCTCCACACACTCCTGCCTCAGTTTGCCTGTTCTCTTCCCTTTGTAACAGCTCCCGCTCTCCAGCTGATTGCCAACAGGTGTGCACACTAGCTGATTGCCAATTGGAGACAGGTGTGCCCACAGGACCTGCAGAAGACAGACAAACAGCAGTACACCTGGGCAGACACACACACACACACATACACACACACGTAACACTCCCCCCCATAAAATCAAACTAGGGGTTTGACTAAGGATAAAGTCACAATTCACTACCACTTGAGACAGAACAAAACAAAAAAAACTCCCACCTAATCTCAGACATCTCCCATTCCCCCAGCGGATGAATAAGGAAACTTCTCACCCGCGAGACAATGCGTCGGCTATCACGTTGTCAGCTCCCTTCTTATGACGGATCTCCAAGTTGTAACCCTGCACCAACAGAGCCCACCTCATCAGGCGTTGGTTGTGGTTATACATTTGGGACAGGAAAACCAAAGGGTTATGATCTGTAAATACAACAACTGGAGAGGGGTTATAACCAACATAGACTTCAAAATGCTGCAAAGCAAGCAGCATTGCGAGGGTTTCTTTCTCTATAGTGGAGTAATTGAGCTGGTGTTTCTTAAACTTGACAGAGAAGTAGCTAACCGGATGACAGACATCTCCTTCTCCATCCTGCAACAGCACAGCACCAGCGCCGGTGGCACTCACGTCCACCTCGAGCTTAAAGGGAAGAGAGAAGTTTGGCGCAGCCAGGACAGGGGCACAACAGAGAACAGATTTCACTGCTTCAAAAGCATGTTGACATTCGTCTGTCCACAAAAACGGGACAGTGGGACTACACAAACTAGTCAGGGGGGCGACAACTACTGAGAAGTTTTTGCAAAAACACCTGTAATACCCAGCCATACCAAGGAAACGACGGAGCTCACGTCTGGTTGTGGGGGCTGGGTAGGCTAGTACAGCAGTAACCTTGGCGTCAACAGGGCAGACCTGGCCATGGCCCACCTGCTTACCCAAGTACGTCACGGTGGCCTTTCCAAACTCGCACTTCGCTAAGTTCAGTGTCAGTGACGCTGCCGCTAACCTCTGGAACACCTCGGCCAAAATTGACATGTGACTAGTCCAGACGTCTGTGTACACTACCACGTCATCTAGGTAGACATTACAGTTTGGGACAGTCCCTAATACTATATGCATCATGCGCTGAAATGTTGCCGGCGCATTTCTCAGTCCAAAGGCCATAACCGTATACTGCATGAAGTGGTCAGGGGTAACAAATGCAGAGATATCAGATGCCCGAGGGGTTAATGGCACCTGCCAGTACCCCTTCAGCAGGTCTAACTTAGTGATGTATTCCGCGGGACCAATACTATCAATGCAGTCCTCCATCCTGGGCAAAGGGAACGAGTCTGGGACTGTTACTGCGTTTACCTTACGAAAATCTGTACAGAAACGTAGCGTACCGTCAGACTTAGGGGTAAGTAAACATGGGGAACTCCATGGGCTACAGCGGACAACGATAGGCATGCTGCTTTATTGGGGCAGCTGTCCCAATGTTGATATCATGATGCAGTACAGTGGTCTGGGACGGCACATCGCTAAACAGAGAGAGATGAGAAGTTATTAACAACATAACATCATCTCTTTGAGCTGGGGAGAGGTAGGATAAATGTGCCTCTAGGTCGGACAAGAGCTCCGAATTGGGCAACCTACCACCCTGGTGACCTTCACCAAGCCCTGCTAAACCATCGTCAGGTTCCGCCCCGTCACAAACC
The DNA here is from genome assembly GCA_036326025.1 of Chrosomus eos. NCBI lineage: Eukaryota > Metazoa > Chordata > Actinopteri > Cypriniformes > Leuciscidae > Chrosomus > Chrosomus eos. The sequence goes on from JAZAVI010001644.1 coordinate 2,916, forward strand.
AAGGAAGCAATGGTGTTGCCTGGAGCAGCAGTCTCCGGAGTTTCTTCCTGCTTCACCTGAGCCGCTTCTCTGGAATGATAGGGCTTCAACATATTAACGTGACACAGGCGTTTCTTTCTTTTACGGTCAGGTGTATGAATGATGTAATCAGTTTCCGACACTTTGTTTTCCACCACATAGGGTCCTGAAAAACGAGCAGTAAGGGCAGCGCCGAGCACAGGCAGTAAAACCAACACTTGTTCACCTGGTTTAAATTGCCGTTCAACTGTTTTTCTGTCGAACCGCTGCTTCATGCCTTCTTGTGACCAAGCTAGAGCCCTCTTTGCCAGGGAGGTGGCACGGTGCAACCGCTCCCTGTTTTGGGATACAAAATCCAATACATTAACCTTCGGCAAGGAGCTAGACACCAACTGCTCCTTAAACACCTTAAGTGGTCCCCGTACGCTATGTCCGAACACAAGTTCAGTCGGACTAAACCCCAAAGACTCTTGCTTAGCATTGCGAACAGCAAAAAGCACGTACGGCACACCTTCATCCCAGTTTCTTTCTGTATCATAGCAAAATTTCTTTAACGTGGACTTAAGCGTCTGGTGCCAACGCTCAACTAAATTCTTTACTACTTTTGGGTTGCCAAAAGTTGTACAAACCGATCAAGGTACCAAGCGCTAGACACGGAATGTGAAATTCCCAGCGCTTGCAACGTCTGACGGAAGGTCTTGGACAGGAAATTGGTACCTTGATCGGTTTGTACAACTTTTGGCAACCCAAAAGTAGTAAAGAATTTAGTTAGAGCTTTCGTGATAGTGGGAGCGGTGATGTTCCTTAATGGCACAGCCTCAGGAAAACGGGTGGACACGCACATCACAGTCAGTAAAAACTGATTCCCTGACTTTGTCCTAGGCAAGGGACCAACACAATCCACAATAACATGCTCGAATGGTTCACCAAGAGCGGGAATTGGATGCAGCTGGGCAGGAGGCACGACCTGATTTGGTTTACCAACTATTTGGCATGTTCTGCAAGTTTTGCAATAGCGCGTTACATCTGCCTTAATGCCTGGCCAGATCCACCCCTTGGGCCTGCTTACGAGCTTGCGCCCTAGTCAATACACTGACCAAAAAAACTTCAGGGTGCTTCTGCACCAACTCGTAAGGTTCAGTTTCAGAGATAGGAGTATCCACCACCTCGGGGTCCGGATACACTTTACCGCCAGCAATGTCATTTCCCATGATAAAATCTACACCATCAACAGGAAAACGAGACCGAACAGCCACGGGAAAAAAAACCAGATGCTAGTTTGGACTGCACATGAATGGAATGTAAAGGAGCAGGCACAAAGCTCATCCCGATACCTCGAACTACCGTGCTCACATCACAGGCAGATTGAGGGGTCAATGGTAGTACGCTAGCCAGGATGAATGAGCGTGAGCCACCTGTGTCTCTCAGCACTGTGACCGGACGCTGATCTTCAGGTTTACCTGTGAGGGATACCAGTCCCTGGGAAATAAATGGCCTGAAGCATTCATCAGGTTCTTTCAAAACCAGCTGACTACCACAGGGAGATACAGTCTTAATCAACCCGACTCCTTTTGGTGGTTTAGCCACTGGAGGCTGAGGCTTTCGTTTATACAGAGCACAATCTGCGATAAGATGGTCAGGTTTGTGACAGTAAAAACAACGCTTGTCCCCTTGTGCCCCCGAGCTAACACGAATGTTCTGAGTGTTACTAGGCTTCTTTACAGGATCATCATAAAAGGATGTGTAATGTCTGACAGACGTGTTCTTGTGTGTCAAAGCGAACTCATCAGCTAGCGTTGCAGCCTGCTGCAGCGTGGTTACTTTCTGTTCGTTGAGATAAACAACAATCTTCTCGGACACACAGTTCTTAAACGCTTCCAACAGCATCAACTCGCGTACTGAGGAGAAATCATCGGCTTTACATGCAGCACACCACCTATCAAACAAAACCCCTTGTTCTCTGGCAAAATTCATGTAAGTCTGGCCTACCCCTTTTCTGAGAGCCCTAAAACGTTGCCTGTATGCCCACACGTAACACTGAGGGTCCTCACATGTGGTTTGTGTTGCTGCCAGGCAGAACAATGGAAATGGGTGGGGCTTATAAAGTGAACCATTGATTAGGAGGAAGTGAGATCAGGTGACATTGGGTGGGTCCTTGCCATGGAAATAAGCAGAGGGCTACTGAATAGTATGACTCTATTCTACACATTGTATGGATGGATAAGATAGATAGATTCATATATTTCTGATTATACTTACAAAGCACTAAATGGTTTAGCTCCCCAGAGTAGAGACCTGCGCGGGACGGATTTTTCCGTCCCGCTCCCGCCCGCTCCCGCAAGATTTTGTCCCGCTCCCGCCCGCTCCCGCAAAAATATATGTTATTTTCTCCCGCTCCCGCCCGCGACAATCAAGTTTCGTCCCGCTCCCGCCCGCAAAATCCCGCCTAGTATTTTTTTTTTTAGGAATAGCATGTCGTTCACTGATGAGGGCTTCAGATTAATCCGTTTCTGCTCCAGCATGCGAGCGACCGCAAATAGGTGAAAGCCCTCGATGCTGTGCTGGAAGCTGGAATGCACATTTTTCTGTTGTTACATCTACTATTGAGTGCACTTGACACTTTCGACTGACTTGCCGTAAACGTCAGGGAAGTTTGTCTTTCAAAACGGTGCACACATGACACTTCAGACCTGAATTTACAGACTTGTAGCCTACATGAGTATTTTGCTGCATTTGTAACAGCTCGCAAAAGGAAGGTGCTTTCCATTGCTGTCGCATTGGCCTACTAGGCTACTAAAACATTTCCAAATATCAGACTTTTCTTTGTTTGGTTTAGTAGTTTTGCATGTTCCTTTCTTTAATAATGAACTAATATCTGTAGCACTAAACAATCCACATGAGTCATGTGCAGACATTTTGCCTCTCTGTGAATAAAAAAAAAAACGTTTTTATTTTAGTTATCCTTGTTGCTTGTGCATTAGATAAATAACGGTTTATTTGTTTCTAGTTGTTTTGTATCCCGTGGTAGTCCCGCGGGAGTGCAGGTCTCTGCTTTACACTCACATTTAATTTGCGGGAGTGCAGCGTATTCTCCCTCCCGCCCGCACCCGCAAGTGCACCTCATCATCCCGCCCGCTCCCGCAATGACCTTTCAAAATTTGTCCCGCGCCGCACTGTTTTGCGTCGCGACCCGCGGGTCCCGCGGGACTCCCGCGGGAGTGCAGACCTCTACCCCAGAGTGAGCTCTTAACACATTATAGTCCTTCACGTCTATTGCGATCTCAAAATTTTGGCCAGTTGATAATACCTAGAATATCAAAATCGACTGCAGGCGGTAGATCCTTTTACTATTTAGCACCAAAACTCTGTAACAGTCTTCCTAACATTGTCCGGGAAGCAGAAACACTACTCTTTAACCTGGCATATAACATTATACATTTCTATTATTCAATTCAGTTAAATAATTATAAGGCTGCATAAAGGTTTAGTTTAAACAAATGTTTATAAGCATTTTTGACGTGGAAGTTAATTAACAAGCATATTATGGGGCGCCGTTTGTAAAGTGGCTCACGCACGCTGAAAATAACAGCAACATTTTGTCACATTTAGCTTCAAACAATGTTTAAAAAACTGGTATGAATTTTTGACTGTCACTTTTTTAGCACATATACAACAATATTTGTCAACTTAGAGACATTTTAAATAGTTAAATCTAAATTTTAAATGTTACACCTAAATGTTAAATCTAAATGTTAAATCTATATGTTAAATCTAAATATTAAATCTAAATGTTGAATCTAAATGTTAAATCTAAATCTAAATGTTAAATCTAAATGTTTTGTTGAAACTAAATATTTAACTAATATGCAAATTAAAATTGCCGGTAACAGGAAGTGCCGGAGGTCATGTGTGTGTTTGTAACGAATAAAAACCATCTCATCAGGGAAAATGGACTCTTGGACATGGATTATCATGATCATAACACCTAAAATAACAAACACGTTTGTTATTATTATTATTATACACATTTTATGCAAGCGAACATGACAGATCAGTCGAAGTGAGCCCCCTCGTGGCTGGCGATTATGGTCCCACACCTTTCATAAAAGTTACACTACAAACTCAAAGTAGCCTACTCTTCAAATACAGTTTCTACAAACATATTTATTATTTTAGGTAGTTATTATCACGATAATCCATGTCCAAGAGTCCATTTCCCCGGATGAGATGGTTTTTATTCGTTATTTGACAGACACTATTGAGAATGAGGAGATGCGTCACGGTAGCTTGCTGTCACGTGACGAATTGAGGCCGCCCGCCATTTTGGGAGGATACGCTATCGGTTGCCAGGGGCAACAGTGTAAGAGCGATACAGAGACGGCTGTCTCTGTATATAGTATATAGTCTCTGTATATAGTATAATATAGAGATATATTATATGTGTATATATAATATAGAAATTAAGAAGAAATGGAGAAGAATGCGGCAAAAGAAAAGGGTCCTTACAGGGAGAAACTAACTACCAATGCCAAACAGAGGTTTTTAGAGAAATTAGCTGATATTAAAAACTTCGACCCATACGAGCTGCCTGCGGCTGAATGGAACAGAGACCTAGACTCTTTACCACCTTGTACTTATATGGAAATAGTTAATTACTTGGTTTTTGGCATCAGTTATTACACTATGCTAGAATTCAAAAGCCTGAAATCCTTGGAAAGCTACGAGACATTCTGCTGCGGCTGGGTGCGCGACTTGGTCAGCTACAAGCCCCCAAACTGTGAAAACACCGTTGTACTGGCAAAGGTAAGTTGCTTCACTTTTTGTCAAGTCACTTTTATTCATATAGTGCTTTTTACAATCCAGATTGCATCAAAGCAGCTTAATAATAGGAAAATAACAAAGTTTTTTTCTGCTGTACAGGAGCTCTGAATCAAACAGTGATGAAATTCAGTTCAAAGGAAGTAGTGTCAATTAGGGGTGTAACAATATTGTGTCACAATATATCGCAATACAAAAATGCAACAATATATCGTGGATAGTGACAGTAGTTTGTATAGTTCACCCAAAATTAAAATTACTGTGTGAAAAAAAAATCAAGTTTACAGTTTTAGTGTCAGTACTACATTAAACAACTATATATAAATGTCGAATATAATGTAGAATAATGCACTGGGGGAATATTTGTGGGTCCTGATAATGCAGTATGTCTGATGTTACCAGTAAAAAGTGGCCTACATTATTTTAAATATATTTTGTTAGTGACAGAGTGCAAGAATATTCGTCTAAAATAATTCTGTATTTTCAGCTTCAGAATCATGAATATTTTTATTCTGGTGTCTCTATTGTCCTGTGCATTGGGTTTCCAGCACCAAGTCCAAGCCTATTCATTTACATCCACATTTACATTGTAATGTTGTAGGTTTGTGTGTTGGGGACTTGAGTGCATTAAGGGTGAGAGTGCATGGCGTATATGTGATCCAGGCAAGGCTGCAGACAAATGGAAATGTGAAGTGTGTAACTTGAAAAAATGTGACTTTGTAATATATACATATTACCTCTTGTATTTAACAGGTCATGCATTCACGGCGGCTCAGCGAACCTCCTCTCACACCATGGGTCATCCTTACACCATCGGGACAAGTGTGTTCAGCCCACTGCACATGCATGGCTGGTGTAGCTTTTCCGGTTGAAGGAAAAGGCCACAGTCACTGATGAACCGGCCTACTGGATGCTGCCAAGCAGCATCGACAAAGTCCATCCAGAGGTTGGCCACAGCATTGACTTCACATCTGCTGCTGCCACACGCAAGTCTCTAAACAGACGCATTGATGGTGAGACCCACAACAGTCCTGCGTTGAGAACACGTTCAACCAAAACAACAAAAAAAACTCCCACACCAACACCGGAAGAGCTGGAAACATTCTACAGGGATCTCCATAACACAGGCTCAAGATCAGCCATTTTGAGTGTGCTACCAGAATACTGTGAGGAATTTCGAGACCCTATTCTGCCCATCAGAAGCTTACAGTCTCTGGCAAATGTTTGTGGCACTAGGTTTGATAGGAGTGACCTGTCAGCGCTGCAGAAGCACTGCCAAGCCATAAGAAACGTCGCTGATGTGACAGAGGAACAGGCAGTGCAGATTGAGAGAAGGACGAGGGGACAGCACACCTCATCACTTTGGTTTGCAGCAAGGGCAGGCAGAATCACGGCCTCCTCAATGCACAGTGTCTATGCAACAGACATCAGCTCACCAGCTCTCTCCACCATAAAGAGGGTTTGTTACCCTACGCGCGGGCCAGGAACAGCAGCCACCAGTTGGGGTATCAAACAGGAGGAGACAGCGAGGCTGGCATACATCACCCAAACAAAAGACCAGCACAGAAATCAACAAGTGCAAACTTCTGGGGTTTTTGTCAACCCAGCCTTCCCACAAGTAGGAGCATCACCAGATGCCATTGTGAGTTGCACCTGTTGTGGAAAGGGCTGCATTGAAATAAAATGCCCAGCTAAGTACAAAGACTACACAGTCCTTGATGCATGTTCATCAGATGACCGCAATTTCTGCCTGCATGTGGTTGATGGTCAGGTGCACCTCAAGAAGAACCACCAGTACTACAGCCAGGTCCAGACTCAACTTTTTGTAACCGACAGTGCATACTGTGACTTTGTAGTATGGACACTGAAGGACTGTGTGATTCTACGCATATCTCCAGACACCTTTTTTTGGAAGGCACGGCTTCTGAAGGCACAGGAGTTCTTCCTGAAGGTGGCTCTCCCTGAACTCGTGATGCAATATTACACAGTACCACCTACCTCCCAAGCATCGTTTGGCCCCAGTGTGCTACAGCAACAACAGCCACTGGAAGTGCGCGTAAAGACGCCAAGAAAGCAGCCTGCCAAAAAAGACAAAGCACCCAAGAGAAATAAGTCAGTGTGGTGTCTCTGTGCTGGACCCGAAAAAGGTCAAATGGTGGCATGTGACAACGAGAACTGTACAGTACAATGGTTTCACTTCCATTGTGTGGGGCTTATGGACACCCCTTCTGCTGATACTCCTTGGTTTTGCCCTTCTTGTGCTGAATAGTGTTTGATGCACATTACATTAACGCACTTTTTATTGTTTACTTTTTAGTGTTTTTTTTATCATTGACATAGTTTACATTGAGATTTTTGTTTGTTATTGTTTACATTGCATTTTTTATTGTTTACATTAATTGCACTTTTTATTGTTATTTATTTAGAGCATATTGTGAAAACATTAATACACTGTTCATTTTGAGTTCTCAATAAATACTGTTAAGTCAAATAAGGGTTTTTAAAGAGTTTATTTCATATTTACATTAATTTCATAGTAGATTAGATTACACTTTATTTTAAACAAAAAGTCTGCACTCAGACAACACTTTTGCACATATTTACCAAGGCACAGCAAACAGTGACAACCTTGTCCAACGCCATTATGTTTTCACCTTCACATTTGAGAAGCATGTTCACAGGTACAGTTGAGTGTAGGAATTTAAATTTGTTCCGCACAACACCAATCACCCTCTCTACATGAATCCTGAGATGTGCTATGGCCCTAGTATCCTCCACATCTTTTGCCTCCAGCTGTGCACGACCCCTTGTAAAAGTAGGTACCTTAACCTCAGCACACATCATACCCACACTTTCCCTGATATTAAATCCTCTATCTGCCAGCACAATGTCACCTGGCAACAGTTTGTTGAGGAAACCACTCTGCTCTGTAATGTGTTTGTCACTAGCGCGCCCACCCCACCCTTCGGATATGAAAGAAATTACACCCTGGGGTGTAATCACAATCAGATATTTCATTGTGTATGCATGTTTATACTGAGAGAAGGTATGTGCCCTTGCAAGTACATTTGAGGGTTTTTCAATAAAAACCTCAAAACAGTCCACAATTGCAGCCACATGTTTTCCGAACGATTCCACAAACTGGTGTGGCATACTGGTCAATAAACTTTCTCTGCATGGCCAGTACACCAAAGGAGACAGCCGTGCATACATCACACTAAGAGTGTGGTGAAAGGCATCACTGGCTGTTGTCCTGTGCACCCGAAACAGACGGCCAAGATGCTGTATTGGCAGGTCCAGTCTAAGGCGCATAAGAGTCATCAGGACAAGCTGGAAGGGTGAGAGCTTCTTCAAACTACCTTGAGGCAGATATGGCGTGAGACTGAGCAGAAGTGTCTGAAACATTACATAGGTCGGAAGTCCCGTGTAGTACTTCACTCTGTTATCATCACCACTCAGAAAGTTCTCATTCATCTGGTACTCTTCAAGCTCCTCCTTCAGCTTTCTATTTTCCTCCAAAAGACTTTTAATAACATCCTGTCTAGATGAGCAGAGTGCACATTCCTGTGCCGGGGATGGCGGCTCCTTGTGCTGCGCCAGCGGTGGTACTTGCTCCTGTTGCTGTGCTGGGGATGGTGGCACTTGCTCCTGTTGCTGTGCTGGGGATGGTGGCTGCTCCTGGTGCTGTGCTGGGGATGGTGGCTGCTCCTGGTGCTGTGCCGGGGATGGCGGCTCCTTGTGCTGCGCCAGCGGTGGCATTTGCTCCTGGTGCTGTGCTGGGGATGGTGGCTGCTCCTGTTGCTGTGCTGGGGATGGTGGCTGCTCCTGGTGCTGTGCTGGGGATGGTGGCTGCTCCTGGTGCTGTGCTGGGGATGGTGGCTGCTCCTGGTGCTGTGCTGGGGATGGTGGCTGCTCCTGGTGCTGTGCTGGGGATGGTGGCTGCTCCTGGTGCTGTGCTGGGGATGGTGGCTGCTCCTGGTGCTGTGCTGGGGATGGTGGCTGCTCCTGGTGCTGTGCTGGGGAT
>JAZAVI010001645.1:0-11760 GCA_036326025.1 Chrosomus eos
TATTGATCTTGTAGGCAATTTTCACATGCAGTTACACATTGTCATTTAAAAACAAGAAAGTGGCTGGTAAAAACATTGAGTGGTATAGATTTTGAAATCCACCAGCCACAGTGGCCAGTGGACAAAAAAGTTCATTTCCATCCCTGCGTTGTAGCGTCGCGCCGCTCGCGTCCGGCCTAGGCTATAGTCTATTTTTATTTGTTTATAAGTTTATTTGTATAAGGAGGGACAGTACAAAAAAAACATGATCCCAGTCAAAACTGGAAAATATGTATTGCACATAGAGAGTATAGCAAGAGCTAATGTGCATCTCAGGTCCCAGAAAGGCTTTTCTAATAAATAAATAAAATACAATAAAAAGAATTACTACTCATAGAATAAAACTACCACAATGTGTCACTCACAGACAATCAAATACCTACCTAAAATTATACATATCAGAAATGAGCTTTCAACTCAAGCATAAAACTTTAACGTCACAATACACTTTTATGTTACATTAAACTCTTACATTACAGTTTAATAAAATAAAATAAAACTTTTACATTACATTACACTTTTACATACTAAAATTATTACATTTAAATATGAGTGCAGTTCTGGTTTATTTTAAACCACCGTTTTAGCTTCAGTGTAAAGGACTTTATTTCAGATATTAGCATACCTTAAACTCATTTGGTAGCAGGTTCCAGAGTTTGGAGCCCTCTAGAAAAGGCTCTTTGCCCTTGTGTAGTCTTACGAAAATTAATCCTACAATTCCCACCTGCCGAACTCCTAGTGATTCTATTTGTATCATCCTGTCTCTTTATCAATTTACATAAGACTGATGGTGCATTATTGTGCAAACATTTAAAGATCAATTTTATATATGACAGGTTCTTAAAACTTGCAAAACGTAGCATATTAATTTTTTTAAAACATTGCAGTGATGCCATTGATTTGGCTTTTTATCCATTATTTTTAGAGCTCGATTATATAACATTTCAATTTTTTTTATTAAGGAGTCACTTGTTTGAGTCCAAACTGTAATACAGTATAGAAATGCGGGACAAAATCATCGCATGCATAAACAAATGTGCTGCCTCAATTGAGATATAATTTCTAATAAGTCTGAAACTATTTAGATTAATCCTTAACATTTTTGAGAGCTTTTTTTATATGTTTACCAAATTTAAGTTGTGAGTCAAAAACAACACCTAAAAAATTAAACTCATCTACCTCCCTCCTCTATTTCTACACGGTGGCGTTCTAATCAATTTTACACAAAATATACTTTAAAACAAACACCAGAGACCACTTAGACAAATGTCTCACGTGCTGAGAACGTTAACCTTTAAACACAAAATCATTCATGTTTAAGAATCCTTAAATCACTTAAACTTAAGAATCACTAACAGTTCCCGATGGACAAACTCAAGTCCCGCCCTACAATTTTTTCACGTTTACAGACAGAGATGTAATTTTCATTACATCATGTTTTATTCATATCTGGCTCATTCACTGCACGATAAGCTAAACGAGCCCTGAACCGCAACGCAACGCAAAAAATAAATAAAATTCTAGCATTTCGAGATTAAAGTCGAAACATTGCGATAATTAAGTCAAAACATTACGAGAGTCTTCGTTGAAGTTGCGTGTGTGCTTGCCGTTGTTTCAGTTTCACATGCATTCATAACGGTGCGCGTTCACTGGCGCAGAGCGAGTTTCCAATTCATTAGCCTACTCACGTGTGTGTGTGTGTGTGGGGGGGGGGGGGGGGGGGGGGGGGTATGGTTTATGAGGACTTATGGTTTATGAGGACATTTCAAAAGTCCTCATTAATCAAATGGCTTAAAAAACATAAAATAAATGTTTTATTAAAAATTACAAATGCAGCATGTCTCAGTGATGGGTAGGTTTAGGGATAGGGGCAGTGTAGGGGGACAGAATAGGCTATGCAGTTTGTACAGTATAAAAAGCATTACGCCTATGGAGAGTCCTCATAATGCTGTTGCACCAACGTGTGTGTGTGTGTGTGCGTGCGTGCGTGCGTGTAAAGAAATGCGTCCGTGAAGTCGAACTGCCTCGGACATGGATCTACACAAAATAGTAGGATAGCTTTTTACTTTTATCTCGGCTTCCAACAAAAGGAAATTCAACAGGTGCTAATCTACCAGCATGCTTTACCATGCCGTTGCCTATCGTCTATATAGGCAACGCCATCTGGGCCGAGAATACTTAACATTAGTCTATACCGTAACCGTACTGTCTCCCTCTTCACAGTAAATAGGCTATACGTTCTGGATATATTTTAAGTGCATCATTCTGTATCCAATTATTTGGCCGGATACCGTGATTTCCTCAGATATAATAGCCTATTATATATATATATATATATATATATATATATATATATATATATAATATATATATATATATATATATATATATATCTCTGAGGAAAATCACGGTAGCTATATATATATATAAAAACGTACGAGGCAGTTCGATATCACGAACGCATTTCTTTACACACATATAAAAACTCGCTCTGCGCCAGTGAACGCGCACCGTTATGAATGCATGTGAAACAACGGCAAGCACACACGCAACTTCAACGAAGACTGTATTCTCGTAATGTTTTGACTTAATTATCGTAATGTTTCGACTTTAATCTCAAAATGCTAGATTTATTTTTATCTTTTTGCGCTGCGTTGCGGTTCAGGGCTCGTTTAGCTTATCGTGCAGCCAGATATGAATAAAACATGATGTATGCAATTAATGAAATTTACATCTCTGTCTGTAAACGTGAAAAAATTGTAGGGCGGGACTTGATTTTGTCCATCGGGAACTGTTAGTGATTCTTAAGTTTAAGTGATTTAAGGATTCTTAAACATGAATGATTTTGTGTTTAAAGGTTAACGTTCTCAGCACGTGAGACATTTGTCTAAGTGGTCTCTGGTGTTTGTTTTAAAGTATATTTTGTGTAAACAATGTTACGGACGTGAGCGCTCTAAAACACAATGCTTAAAGCGGCTGTTGCCAGGAGCTGGGACTAGATCCGTGTGCTGTTGGGGATTTCACGGGTCGCGTACGCACCCTGGTGGCAACGCTCGCGTCCGTTCTAGACTGAAAACAAAAATATGACACAAAATATACTTTAAAACAAACACCAGAGACCGTCGTCAGAGAGTGGCAACCTCTTTAACCACCACCACGTTCGCTGGAAAACTTCTGCAGTCCCCAATTCGCCAAAATACTCTGTTCGACTTTTCTGAGATCGTCTACTCTTCCCTTTGACCTACTTTCTGTAAGACCTGAATTTTTGACATTGAATTTTTGACATTGAATTTTAGAAAACTGAATTTAAAGTTCCGAATTTCTTCATCTTGAAAACTTGAATCTGTATTTTTTTAAACTGAATATTTGCAGTATTTGAATTCAGAACACAAAAACTAGCTGTTTGAAAATACATGTCTATAAAATTCAGCCATAAAAACCTTTCAGTTTGTTAAATTTCAGATGTTCAATATTCGTTCCAAAAAAATTCAAATTCAGAACTATTTAAAATTCAGTTTTGTTAGATTACACTTGCAAATAATTCAAATTTACACAATTCAAATTCAAATCATTTTGTCATATTATAAGCTCCATATGTGGGGTCAAGTTTATTTTTATTTGAAATGAAAACACACACATTTAAAAAAATGCAATAATATTAACGCAAAATACGCAAAAATATTAAAATGCCTTGTAATAGGGACACAATAGTTAGACACTATTTCTGATTTGGATTTGTTTTGGATTTCAAAAATCAGTGATTGCCATTCTTTGCATTTTGTTTTGGTTATTCTGTAATCATTGCATGCATCACTAATAAATATTCTAAAAACAAAAATATTTCCGATTGTGATAAATATATATATATCAATTAGTGACAATAAAATGTATTGTTTTTGGTCAATTTTGACAGCTGTTTGGGGGATTATTTAGGCTGAATACGTTAAAGCCTACCTAATCACTGTAGCCTGATGGATGAACAAATAAAATTAAAACCCTATGAATAAATAGGATATCTTGTAAGATACTGCATGATCCAAATATAGTATTATTTGATACATTTTTAAAGTTTTCATTACATTTTGGGCATGAAATCCACGCTGAATCCACCCTTCTGATGGGATCAGTTTAATCCAGGTTTTTTGGATCAAAGTGATCCAAATCCTACAAAAAAATTCTGAAAAACCCAAACTAAAGATTTGATCCGGATCAAAACCAAGATTGGATTACGTGATCTAATTCGATTATGTAATCCGTTTTTTCTTTTGAAAAACCCATTTTCAAGATTTGATCCAATCCGTTATCCAAAATCCTAGTGGATTACTTTTGAAAAACCGGGCCCAGGAGCTGAAGGTCAATCAGAGGATCAGGAGTGTCTTGAGGATTGCTCTGATTGGGAAGACAGGAAATAGAAGAGTGCAACAGGAAACAGTATTCTGGGAAGAGATGAGTGTGTGAGTGAATGAAGACTAGATTCAGTCACGAGTGTGTGAAGAGAGAGTTGGTGAAGTTGATGGTCGATCAGGAACTGTTGTTGAGACTCCAGGTCTCTCTGACACTGACACATGATCAACAGTAAATAAATACTGAAATGTATTTGGATGTTGTCACCTGGAGCTCATGTGTTCATCATTGTGTTGAGTTTGGGAAGATGTACAAGAGATGGACACAGTAGATCTGATGAAGAACATTTTTAGTCCTGTTGTCTCTGTGTTTGATTTGCCTTGACTGATTTTTGTCATAATTGTCTTTAATTCTGTTTTTGTCAAAATGTTGCAAAAAAAAAAAAAAAAGGTGTGTTTTTTACCTGTGGAAAACAAAGATATTGGCCCTCATTTATCATTCTTGCGTAGAAACGGGCGTATATGTTGGCGTAAGATTATGCTTACACTACTCTCACCGCCTGATGTATGAAGCTGTGTGTACCTTTGAAATCCTGGTGTACGCAATACCTGTCCTTGATAAATGCCGCGGCTGAAAACGATCGTCATTAGAATAAAACGCCCCTATATATTCAAGTCTCCGCTTCCCCCACGCCCTCATTTTACGCCATAAACACACGGAAGACGGCAAAGAAGAGAAACTTCTCCAACGTGGAGATCGAGGTCATCACCAGGGAAGTGGAAAGAAATAAAATTGTTTTATTTGGGAGTTTAAAGAGTGGGATTAGGCGCCCACAAAAACAAAATATGGACCCGAATTAAGAGTTCTGTTAATATTGTGTGGGAGTTGAACCGTTGAGAAGCGCACTCCAGCAGAGATAAGAATGTTTTATTGCTTAATATAGACCAATAGTTATCAAGCTATACGTTTTCTTTATTGCTTAATATAGACCAATAGTGATAAAGTCAAGCATTCTTATTTGCATTTTCTTGTTTATTGTAGGTGGGAAAAAAAGTGGTCAGATATAAAAATCGCCACAAAGAGGCGCGTCTCGGCACTGAAGAGCAGCCAGAGTCGATTTTTCGTTATGATTTTTATTATTAATGACGCTTATTGATATTAAAAAGAAGATTTAAAAGAAGAATAATGTCATTTTTATTATTTTGTCAGTCTGAATTATTTTTTGGTCATTGAAAGCCTTTCATTACTGAACCCAGTCCGTGCGCACGAGGCGAGCCTTACCCTGTAGACGTCAGGTAAAGCGCACAGGCTCGCAACTGAAGGAATACATACTGTCAAGTGTTCTGAGCTGCACAGGTCCCACACTTGAAAGGGGCTTCTTACTTCTGAATTGAACACTGGATTCCACTCACAAGAATGAGATGTAATTTGCCTTCTCTTAATTTATTGCAGAATTTCAGTAGGTGAAAAACCTTTAAAAATCACACAACAAACCAGTGTGAAATCTCAAGTAAACAGCATTGCACATACATTTAATCACCAAAATGTCACACTGTACACACACTGTTTACACAGGTTTAACCTGGTAAGCATTAGCACAATATCATTTCATTTTACTATTTTACACTACAGCAAATAAGCTTCAAAAGAAATAGCTTTTATCATCAGATTTGCATTTCCAGTAAAGGAGAATTGAACTACGTTTACCATAAATATTTTAACAAATGAATTTCACATTTTAACATAAAACTCTGACATTCATAAAGTATGGTAGCATACAGATACCAAATGTTAATATGATATGTAACATGCAAAATGGCAGTGTAATGCGTAAAATGGCAATGTATTTCTGTTTTTATATTTACATATTATATATGATATGTGCAACATCTGGAGCAAAACAGTTATTCTAAATCAATAATATAATAATTAGCATTACTACACTAGCTTTAACATAAAATTAAAACATACATTTGAACATTTTATAAGTTTAAAAATTACAATTAAAATGTATTCCAGAAATTAGATGTTTAACATGTTCAAGCAAATATTATAGCAAAATGCTAATTTAAGTTATTTTTCCTAGTTGCATTTACACTCAAAGTTAAGGCACTTTATGCAATGATTGACAGGGTGGGGCTGTGATCGGCTCGGAATCCTCTTTTTAAATCCACATTTAATTTTGCTACGTTAATTGCGGGTATTTAATAAAAATGCAGTCGTAAGTGTCTTAACTGTGAGTGTGAATGTTGTTAAGAAAAATAGCATTTAAAATTATAATTTTGCTACAATTTTAGCTTGAACATGTTAAAGGGCAAAAATTGTTCACCCAAAAATTTTAATTCTTTCATTAATTACTCAGCCTCGTGCAAGACTTTCGTTCATCTTTGGAACACAAATGAAGATCTTAATGAAATCTGAGAGCTTTCTGACCCCCATAGACAGCTAAGCAACTACCACTTTGACGCTTTAAAAGTTCATAAAGTGATCATAAAACTAATCCATATGTATGGTTTAGTCAAAATTTTGTGAAGACATGATCACTTTATGAACAGGTTGAATTTAGGCTTTTATTCACATATAAGTATTAATCAATTTACAGGTATCAGAAACGGTAAACGGAAGCTCAAGCATGTTCGCTTGACATGCGAGAACAAATGAGGTTCACTCTCGTGTGTTGCGCAGCACGTTTGAGAAAGAGGTTTGTTCTCGCGTGTCAAGCATGTTCGCTTGAGCTTCTGTTTATGTTCGCTAATCAATGTTTAAATGTAAAGAAAAGTCAATTAAATCTGCTCATCATATAAAGCGATCGAGTCTTCAGAAAATTTGAACTAAACGGCTCAATTCAAATGGATTGGTCTTACTATCTCTTTATGAACTTTTTGAAGCATCAAAGTTTTAGTTGCTTAGACTGTCAGTGGATGGACAGAAAGCTCTCAGATTTCATTAAAAATATCTTCATTTGTGTTCTGAAGATGAACAAAAGTCTTACAGGTTTGGAACGACATGAGGGTGAATAATTAATGAAAGAGTTTTCATTTTTGGGTGAATTATCTCTTAATCATTTTTGTAATACATTTTAATTTTAATTGTGCAACTTGTACAAATTTTAAATGTATAGGCTATGTTTAAATTATATGTTAAACAAGTGTAAGAAATGGCTAATTTAATTTATAGTATTGAATTTGAATTGTCACCCAAACATTGCACATATGGTATGGAAAATGCCAATTTAAATAAGAAATAAATTGCCATTTTATATATTACATTGCTATTTTCCATATTACATTTATGTATGCTACCATACTAAAGAGATCGTAAAATAATTTGAATCGAACTGTTTAGTCCAAATTTTTCTGAGTCAGAGCAGTAGTTGCATAGCTGTCAATGGAAGGACAGAAAACTTTCCCATTTCATTAAAAGATCTTCATTTGTGTTCCAAAGATAAACTAAAGTCTTACAGGTTTGAAACTACATGAGGGTGATTAATTATATACACAGATTTTGTGGCTCAGATAAGGTCCAGTTCTGGTTTATTTCTTTACTCTTGGCTGACGTGTGGCATTGCTATGGCCTGCTTGTGGCCCAGATCTGGCAAACAGGAGTGGGCCACACAAGGGCCGTCATTCCTCGCTGCATTTGGGCCGGATCTGGGCCGACACAATGTTGCTATGTGGGACGGGTGAAGACTGAAAAAAATACTGTTTAATGTTATTTTTTATTTTCTTTGTATTATTTTTCTTTATTCATTTTCACAATAATTTCGTAATGAATTTTATGAAGTCAGACAGTGTTTGTACTGTGACGATTTCGGGACGAACCCGCACTTTAATGATGGTATGAATGAATGAGAATAACCAATCAGGAGGCCGATAGTGGATGACGCAACGGGTATAAAAAGGAAGCGGAAAGAAAATGAAAGCAGGTCGGTAAACGAGAAGACACAGTGGAACAGTCAGCAGTCACAGTTCGAGTTTCTCTTCGTTCACGCATCTTCCTCTCGTGACTAAGAATATTGTGTGGAAGTGAACTGTACAGGTGAAGCTGTTTGACTCGGATCACCTGTGGGGAGCGGTAGCAGCGGGCGTTGTTTCCAAGTTGGTCGAGAGAGAGAACAAGCCAAAGGGGTTTCCTGCCGTGTATCTTTGGAACCTTTCAGATACCAACTACAACGTATTGATCCGACAGCCTTACCGTCTCAGGTCTCAGGTACTCACACCAACCGCACGCCCGGAAATCCGCAACTGTGGTGTTGTTCATTCCCGACAGGGATCGACGAACATAACACACACGACTACACACACACACACGACTACACACACACACACACACACACACACACACACACACACACACACACACACACGTCACTCACGCACACATACGAGCTCATTCAATCCACGCTCAGAGCGAGCGCTTTTTTGTTTTGTTGGTTTTTACACGATTATGTTTATTGAAAATGACGATCTGCAGTTAAATGTGAATGTGTGTGCTCTTGTGGTACTAAATTGCATTTGTGGACTCTTTTTCGTAATCATGGACTCTGATTAACATGAACTACACCACCCAACTTTCATTCATGGAAAAATGTTTTACCGAACTTCATGTGTGAAATGTGATTTCTTCTGGTTGTGTTGTTGAAACTTGAAAGACACTATAAATATTTACTTTGAATCTGAATGTTTTGTTATGGATTTATTATACCTTTTTTTTTTCCTTTGTGTGTAATGGGTGGTTTTTGAGCTATCCGGCCTAAATCATTAAACGCGGTAGACGTACATCTACCTGGCGCCCGAACTAATTTCAAAGTTAAAAATCCTTTTGAAGGGCGTGCCACCGTTACATAAGTGGCGCCCGAACTAATTTCAAAGTTAAAAATCCTTTTGAAGGGGGTGCCACCGTTACATAAGTGGCGCCCGAACTAATTTCAAAGTTAAAAATCCTTTTGAAGGGCGTGCCACCGTTACATAAGTGGCGCCCGAACAGGGACCTGAATTTTCTTTTGTTCTTTTGAAGATAACTTGACTCCGGTATTTTTTATACTTGTGAGGTTATATTACTTGACTTTTGAATGTGAACTCAAATATATATATTTTTTTTCCTTTTTGTGAAATTTGTGTTAATGACTTGATAAGCTATGTGAAAAAAGAGGAACTGACTTATTTTTGTTTTGGTTATTTTTTATATATTTCTTTCCCACATGCTTGAGAATGTAAAGGCTAGGCCTAGGTTAATCGCTGTGCGGGAATAATTGAACAGTGTGAGTTTTTTTGCATAAGATAACTGTATATTTTGTGTGACTTACATACACATCACACACATTGAAATACAGTGACTTTATTCAACATTTTATACATTGACTGATATATACCTGTTACGAACCGTTGTGGTTCTAGGGCTGGTACCGCAACATTTATATATTGAACATACTGCTGGAGGTGAAGTGTGGTGGAAAAACACATGTCAGACTCATTTTGAAGAGAAAAATAACTGGAATTTATTTCTACAAGCGTAAGCCAATGAATCCAGTTAAATAATAAGGGGTGCTACATACAATAAATGATAGGGTGAATAAACAAACAATAAAATAGGAAAAGAACAAAAGTGGCGCCAAAAGAAAGAACACAAGATAACAAAACACTCCTTAAATCTAAACCTTATCTAACCAAAGTAAAATGTAGAAAATAAACCGAAATCTTCGGTGCATTCGGCACCCTAACTCAATTAACTAATAAAACAAAAATACAGGGAGTGGCGCTCACTTCTTACCTGGTGTGTCTAACAATTGTTTACTACGGGTGCAATGTATATCGCGATATACTTGCCTCTGTCCTTTTCCCAGAAAAGCAAACAAAAGAAAGACAACACAAAATGGATCTCACCCATTCAAAAAGGAAAACATGTCACGTACAAAGCACAAACCTCATTCAGCTAGAAGTATACACAAACTCATTCCACTAGTAATGTATTCAGATTGCTACTAAGAGCACAGAGGTTACAGAGAGCACAGGGTTTGCTACCAGAAGCTACAGAGAGAGACAGTGACAATGAACACAACATCCTTTTAACCAGCTGGGACGGCCTCCAATTAATCACCAAGTCCCGCCTTAAGGATGAATGACGTCCGACTCGGCCAATCACAGCAACCTATAGGCAGAGATCGGGTGATAGAGACAGAGAGAGCATAATGAGCATAACGACCAACAGGTGATAAACACAGCAACGTGCACAGGATAATAAAAACAATCACACACACGCGTGGAACGTAACAATACCATATAAATGGCCACAAAACCACCCTCTCCATCCACTTTGGTGGATATTGATCCTCCTCCAGACATCCCTACTCCAAGTGGGCCACAAGAAAATGTGCAACGTTTCAGTCAACCCCAACTTCCAGGCACTTCCATTTTCTACTCCACACCCACACTGCCCCATAAAACTCCACAGGAATGGAATGTCCGTTTTGCTTCTTCACCACCTGCTGACCACCTTCGTGTCCAAGGCCAATCCTGGGAGCAGGACCTAGATGCTATGCTTCTGTGCACACCATCCGAAACTACTTCTCCCGAAGTACAACATGGCTTACCTGTTTCCCTACCTGGTTTCTTTCCCACGCCTGGAAAAGAAATGCATCATCTTACTACACAACTACAAGGGAATTGGGATCGTTTATTTAAAAGTCAAAAAAATCAAGAAAAGACTGTGAGTGAACTTACCCACGAACTAAAACAATTGACTTCTCACACTGGTGGGCAACTGGATGCTTTGACTGTAAAAATGGATTCCAACCATCAACAACTCTTCACCACCTTAACTGCAACAAAACAACAAGAAGAAACTGAAACTGATAAATTAATTAAAGCCATGAGAATGCTACTTGCAGAGAAACTACAAAAAACTGAATCTACCATGTGTACTGAATTCCGCTTTATGATGGAACAACTACAACTGGAGTTACAGCAGGACATCAAGACTACCCAGCAATTTTTTCAAAAAGATCATGAGAAACTCTCTGCAGAAGTTACCAGAGGTAACCTCAAGATAAATTAACTAGATACGAAGATAACTGAACTTCAATTTGAAATGAACAGCTTCAAAACAACCATGGAAGATAGAGAAAGACAAAGTGAGTCCTCTTCTACAACCACCCCACCTACTGTACCTGCTCTACCAACAGTAAGTCCTGCACATCTACTAACTCCTGCCATTAAAAGTGACCATTTAAGACTGACTTTTCTACTTTGGGAGGAGTTTCTGATGACAACGACCCCACTACTATATTTAGACGATGTAATAAGTTTCCTTGCATTGCCACCTCTTGGCCGACATTGGACATTTTAGGCAACCATTTTCGCACAGTCGTAATGTGGCACA
>JAZAVI010001647.1:0-11483 GCA_036326025.1 Chrosomus eos
TACTGACTATTTACTGACGATTTACTGACAATTTACTGACAATTTTTATTGACGATTTACTGACGATTTACTGACGAGGTCTTAGTGTTAAAAATATATATTACATCATGTTAACATGATAATATACAACGGTCACGTGTAAAATAATTAATATTTAAATTATTATTATTTATATTATATTATATCATATTTCATTATATAATAATGTATTATATTGTATTACATTATATTTCATTATATTATATATCATATTTCATTATATTATATTAATTTTTTATTATATTAAAATCTTTATATCTACACTTTATTTAAATGTACACTACTGTTCAAAACTTTGGAGATTTTTTAATGCTTTTGGAAGAGTCTCTTCTGCTCAGCAAGGCGTGTTTATTTTATCAAAAATACAGTAAAATTGCTAAATATTATCACAATGTAAATCAGCAGTTTTCTATGTGAATATATAGTAAAGTGTAATTTATTCCTGTGATCCAAGCTGAATTTCCAGCATCATTACTCCAGTCTTCAGTGTCACATGATCCTTCAGAAATCACTATAATGATTAATGATAAATGAGATTTGATTCGTTGTGTCAACATGTCCTGTACTGACGCTGGTGTGAATGTGAACTGTTGCATGTTTGGCTTACGCAGCATTTGTTGCTTTGAGAGTGTGTGTGTGTGTGTGTGTGTGAGAGAGGCAGACAGGCGTGAGTCACGCGTGTGTTAGCGTGTGTTAGCGTGTCTCGCTGCGCTCGGGGTCACAGCCACTGAGAGTCAGAGGTCACGTGTTGTGTGTAATCTGTGTTAGATGGAGAAACTCACACTGACGGCTCATTGCTCAGGACTCTTCATGTAGAGCTCAGATTTGGCTCAGATTTTTCTCCTAAATCTCCTTTTTCGAGGAATAAAAGTGATTATCTTACAGAGCTAGATCGTTTGGAAATGATATCGAAATCTCTGACTTTTGATTACGAACGGTTTATTCTTATTGTTTTTATTTGAGATGAAATTTCATTTAAGTGACTTTTCGTATCTTTCTTAAAAAAAGGAAACTCTCAATGTCATAGTAGAAATCAGTGCTGTTGCAGTTTCAGTATTTATTGATATTTTTATTTAATATAGTCATAATCATGTTATACTTAATTTTAAATAATACATTTATTAAAATAATATTATTATATACATGCCAATACATACCCTACATGCTTTTTCAGCATATTTTAATTATATAATCACTTAATGACTCATAAATTATATATAAAATTTTATTATATCATATTATGTTGTTATATTATATTATATACATTTTCTTCTATATTTCTAATGTCTATTGTTCACCGTGTCCAGAGCGCGCCTGAAGCGTTTGATTGTTAGTTTCAGAAGTGTCAGCTGTCATGATGATGTCATTTCCTGTGTCAGCTGTCTCAACAGACGATGATGATGTCATTTCCTGACGTCCGATTGCATCTCGTCGTCGGGTCGGTGTGTGTGTGTGTCCGTCACTTTGAACACATTCAGTTCAGGCTTCAGAAACGACCAAACGCCTCCTGGCTCCACGTTCAGTACACTCGAAAAACTGCCATCGGTTCAACCCAACTTTGGGTCAAATATGGACAGACCCAGCTGTTGGGTTACAATTTTTATTACATTCTCATTCATTCATTCATTCATTCATTCATTCATTCATTCATTTATTAAGCACCGATAAACACAACAGCAGTTGACCCATAGTCAAATAAGATAAAACAATGAAAGGAAACAAACAAAAAATAAAAATAAACAATACAAAATAAAATCAGCAAATTTAACATACAAAGTTTAAAAAGCCAAAGTAACAAAAAAAAAATTCAATTTAGATTTAAATTCATAAACAGAATTTGACGTTTTCACAGAAACCAATTTTTAACCCAACGTTTGGGTTTGTCCATATTTGACCCAAAGTTGGGTTAAAGCATCGCAGCATGTGTTGGAGTGCGTGCGCCTCTCAGGGATAAGGAGCTGTACTCTGAGTTAATTGCTTCATGGAGATGTTAATGTGTGAGCGGCGGTGTGTGTGTGTGTGTGTGTGTGTGTGTGTGTGTGTGTGTGAAGCTCAGTCACAGGGAAGCGTGTGTGTCGGGGAGATGCAGGCGCAGTGGCTGTCAGTAATGCTTCATGGGCTTCAGGGCACATGATGATGATGAGGAGGAGGAGGAGGCGTCTGTATGAATCTGTTATGATCACCAACATCTCATCATCAGCGATATGAAAATGACTCGCTATAGAAAAAATCTCCTCGAGGGTGAATCTCATTGGAAGATCATGTTTTACCCCAAAATCAAAAGTCAGACTATTTAAAAGTAACTGTAATAAAAGTATCTAAAGGCAACATTTCTATTTTTTCTTCTATTTTTATCTCAATTTATTAATTAAAATTTTGTAATAATCAACTATTAAGCACTTTAAATCCCCAATTTTTTATATAATTTATAATTATAATATTATTTTAACATTTAACATCTAACATTTTAACAGTTATACAGTAAAAATACTACAACTAGACTGTGCATTTCTTGAAGAACATGTGAGTGGTGCTTACAGTGGCGAAACTATGTTGCTTTACTCCTTTCAATAAAATAAATAAATAAATAAAAATAAAATAAAATAAAATAAAAGTTGCCTTTACAACTAATTGAAATACAATTAAATAAAATTAAAATTAAATTATTTAAATTAAATAAAATAAAATAAAAGTTGCCTTTACAACTAATTGAAATGCAATTAAATAAAATTAAAATAAAATAAAATTAAATAAAAGTTGTCTTTACAACTAATTGAAATAAATAAAAGTAAAATAAAACAAAACTTGCAGTGGCAAAACTGTTGCTAGGGTGAGGTACATGATTGCATACGAGCCAACAAACATGTCTGTACGATGTTCTGGTGCTGAGATATGGCTTATTTATGCTGTTCAGGTGGTTGCTAAGGTGTTCTGGGTGGTTGCTATGGTGTTGCTAGTCGGTTGCTAAGGTATTCTGGGTGGTTGCTAAGGTTTTCTGGGTGGTTGCTATGATGTTTTCTAGATGTTTACTAAGGTATTCTGGGTGGTTTCTAGGCACTTGCTAAGGAATTCTGGGTGGTTGCTAGGGTGTTGCTAGGGTGTTCAAGGTAGTTGCTAAAGAAAAAAAAAACTATTAAAATGTCCAGGTTCAACACATAAAAAAAATTGCTTTATTTGATGTTCATTACATAATACATAATTTTTGCCTTGATAATTAATATAACAATATATATATATAAAAATGTGTTTTGGTCGGGTGAAATGCGTCCTGAGCGTGTTTTCATGAGATTCACTCTCAAAGAGGATGAAGATATCGTTCCAGATCTCTGTTTATTGTTTAGATGAAAGCGTTCATTACAGGACCATGTTCTGGTCTGTTCATCTTCACTGTGTCTGTGTGTGTGTGTGTGTGTGTGTGTGTGTGTGTGTGTGTGTGTGTGTGTGTGTGTGTGTGTGTGTGTGTGTGTGTGTGTGTGTGTGTGTGTGTGACTCCTCCTGCTGTCGGGTCACGTATCATAGTCACATCCACACGCGCAGATACAAGATACAAGAAACAGAGCAACTTTCATTAATAAAAGAGCCGAAGCAACAGCAGACCTGTCGTAGATATACACACCTGTATACACGACACACAAACATCTGTCAATCACAAAGTTTTACACATGCCCCGCCCCTTGCATGCCTGTTTTATATTTATATAAATATATATATTGGCTAATATAATTATGCTTTCAGCTGTCAATAATAGTATAGTACTCAGAAGTACATAAAAAATAAGTAATAAATACAATTTAAAGAAAAAAATTCAGTACTACATTAATAGGTCATATCCTAGAGTTTTGCAGCAATGTAATATTCACAACCAAGAAAATCACAATAAATATTTACTGTTTTTCAAGCAAATCTACATCTGTAAAACTAATGTAAATGCATTCATTCAAGTTCACATGTTTATTTTTCACATATTTTCCTATTTACCACAAAAAAAAAAAAAAAGAAGCAGAAAATAATGACAAATAAATAATAATTACAGGTCTACTACATCGACATTATCAATTTCTTCATGTATACACAGGTATCGCACATAAATATCGAACGGGAATCCAAAAAATTTACATTTCTTGTGTTTCAATCCATATTATTACATGTTATTGTTTGTCATTCCTGTCCAAAATAGTCTTTAAGGGAGACCAATCATTTACAAAAGTATCCAGAGTTCCTTCCAGTACATTATGCCGTCTAGTTCACATGTTTATATACATTAATTTACATCTATACATTTATTATACATTGACATGTATAGTATTTATTTATTTATTTATTGTTTATACATTCATTTCTTTTATTAATTTCATCTTACATAAATGATTGTTTATATATATATATATATATATATATATATATATAATATATATATTTATATATATATGTGTGTGTGTGTGTGTATGTACATAAATTATACATATACACACACACACACACACACACACACACACACACACACACACAACACACACACACACACACACACACACACACACCACACACACACACACACACACACACACACACACACACACACACACATTATATATTTACAGACTTTTATGATGCGTTTAATCGTTTTGACAGCACTAATTTACACATTTCTTGATACATTTACATGTATATATTTATTTATGTAAATATGCATATAAATAAGATCATTCTCGTAGCTCAAACAGCTCGATTGGGTTCGAGTTCCAGAAAATGTATAGCATTGAAATGCTTTGGATAAAAGCATCTTCCACATGCATAAACATAAACAAAGTACATTGTTTCAAAACATAAAGCAACTTGTTTGATTTGATTGATGTTGTTGTGTGTTTGATCTGATGTTGTGTGTTTGATCTGATGTTGTTGTGTGTTTGATCTGATGTTGTTGGATGTAGTTGTGTGTTTGATCTGATGTTGTGTGTTTGATCTGATGTTGTTGGATGTAGTTGTGTGTTTGATCTGATGTAGTTGTGTGTTTGATCTGATGTTGTTGTGTGTTTGATCTGATGTTGTTGGATGTAGTTGTGTGTTTGATCTGATGTAGTTGTGTGTTTGATCTGATGTTGTTGTGTGTTTGATCTGATGTTGTTGGATGTAGTTGTGTGTTTGATCTGATGTTGTTGTGTGTTTGATCTGATGTTGTTGTGTGTTTGATCTGATGTTGTTGTGTGTTTGATCTGATGTTGTTGTGTGTTTGATCAGGGCCTGTACCATGAAGCCGGTTTAGGTGGATAGCCAGCTATGTTTCAGCTTAGTTTCCGCCAACCCTGGGTTTTAGGTACTAATATGAAAGTAGCTCGGCTTTAATCGGTGTTCGTTGCCATGGTATCTTACGCTGCACGGCTAACCTGCTCCGGGGCAGGTTAAGTTCTGGATTCGAGATCTCAGACTGAAGTTTGACCAATCAGCTGTGAGCAAAGAAACATATAGGTGACGTAACTAATTCCCAGTGTTGGTTGCAATTGCTTTACATTTTCTTTCAAATCCTGTGGACATCTCAGCGCAAACTGTAAGACGAGCACATCGTAGAGAAAGAGTTTTTAGCCGGACAAAATCCCCTTGCCTTTCCTGATAGTTAGGCTACTTGTATCAAAGATACAGATTTTCTGCGGAAGGAATATCTTATCTTTGCGAACTTATTGAGCCGCTCATAAATATTTTAACACGTCGAATTCATGCACTTACTTTACCATAAATGGTATTGCGTTGCGGTTTTTTTGCAAGTGCTTGCATACTTGCACGCAATCGCAACACGCAAACATACTTGCGGTGATGCACAGAATCTAGGAGAAAACACGGTTTGTCGAACCATTCGCAAGGTGGTCCTCGCTCTGCAGGAGTACATTAATAGTTTAATAGTGTTCATTTATTGACCATGTCCATAAGAGAGGCTTTTTAAAAAAAATGTCGGTAATATTGATAGGGTGACATCACATTTTTTTTTTCTTCCAAAAAGCAAATTTCACAAATGTACTATACAATACAGTACTTGTTAAGCATTATTTTAAATATTTTTTATTCGGTTAATCTTATGATAGGATTCCCTATAGAGTCATTGAAGGAATATCCTGCACACATGTTGCAATGTCCACTTCTCTAGGAGAACATGAGGCAGATTATATTAATAGAAAGTCCTTTCACAGCCTTAATGTTCAGGTAGAGATTATGTGAACATGTGAAATTATTATTTTCTGTGAGATGAATCTTTAAATTAATAGTAAAATTAACAGATAACAATCTACTTTCCGTGAGTATGTTGTGTCAGCGCTTTGAGGAAAGCTAGTTAAATTTGGTACAGTACAAAACACTGTTAATTTGAATTGGGACAGCAAAACCTACACAATAACCCCCTATCATGACCCTCATGTGTCAGTAAAACCATAGTAAAAGTTAAAGATTATCTTTGGCATCCTAAAGGCACGTTTCAACTGTCTTCAGCGCTTAAGAGTCACCAGAGGCATCACAGATAGTGTCTGCATGTGCCATTCTGCCCAATACAGAAAGGAGCCAGAACCACCACAGAAAGCTTCTCCCCGATGAAACTGACCCGAGCACACTTGACCACCCAGCTGGTGCAAATGTAGTTGCAATCACCATACAATATTACACTTAATAAAAGCACATTGGAACTGCAGATAGGTCTCAAACTATTTTTATTGGTTTTGTGGGATGGGGGAGAGAGAAAGAAAGCAATAGAAAGTTGCATTAATAAATATTCATGCTAAAGTGTTACTTGGTTTAATAAGTTCACTGAGATCAGTTTAATCTAGCTGTTGCATTTATTTTTTAAATGTGGAGCCTCCTCACTCACAGTCAGGCTCCTAGTAGTGCAGTCTAGCTCTAGTAGGCTCCTTTAGTGTGCAGTCTAGCTCTATAGGCTCCTTTAGTGTGCAGTCTAGCTCTATAGGCTCCTTTAGTGTGCAGTCTAGCTCTATAGGCTCCTTTAGTGTGCAGTCTAGCTCTACAGACTCCTTTAGTGTGCAGTCTAGCTCTATAGGCTCCTTTAGTGTGCAGTCTAGCTCTATAGGCTCCTTTAGTGTGCAGTCTAGCTCTTTAGGCTCCTTTAGTGTGCAGTCTCTATAGGCTCCTTTAGTGTGCAGTCTAGCTCTATAGGCTCCTTTAGTGTGCAGTCTAGCTCTATAGGCTCCTTTAGTGTGCAGTCTCTATAGGCTCCTTTAGTGTGCAGTCTAGCTCTATAGGCTCCTTTAGTGTGCAGTCTAGCTCTATAGGCTCCTTTAGTGTGCAGTCTAGCTCTATAGGCTCCTTTAGTGTGCAGTCTAGCTCTATAGGCTCCTTTAGTGTGCAGTCTAGCTTTATAGGCTCCTTTAGTGTGCAGTCTCTATAGGCTCCTTTAGTGTGCAGTCTAGCTCCATAGGCTCCTTTAGTGTGCAGTCTAGCTCTATAGACTCCTTTAGTGTGCAGTCTAGCTCTATAGGCTCCTTTAGTGTGCAGTCTAGCTCTATAGGCTCCTTTAGTGTGCAGTCTAGCTCTATAGGCTCCTTTAGTGTGCAGTCTAGCTCTATAGGCTCCTTTAGTGTGCAGTCTAGCTCTATAGGCTCCTTTAGTGTGCAGTCTCTATAGGCTCCTTTAGTGTGCAGTCTAGCTCTATAGGCTCCTTTAGTGTGCAGTCTAGCTCTATAGGCTCCTTTAGTGTGCAGTCTAGCTCTATAGGCTAATTTAGTGTGCAGTCTAGCTCTATAGGCTAATTTAGTGTGCAGTCTAGCTCTATAGGCTAATTTAGTGTGCAGTCTAGCTATGCTCCTTTTGTAAAGGGCCCTGACTGAGTCTGTTTCCACCTGAAACATAATTCCACCACAAACATGATCATTACAAGTTTTTGGGAGGCTAATCAACTCACAAAAAGGTCCTTGACAAACACCTGTAATGTATGTCAAGGGTTTTAAATCCTTCGTTCACATTTCTTTTGAAGCCTGTTGAGGTAGAGGCTTTAGTTTCTGGGACAGGTTGTGAAAAATCCTACAATAAAAGAGATGTGTAACTTGGGCCAGTCCCTGTTTTATACCACACATTCAAATGTTTGCCTTAATAAAAAGCCCAGTGCATTCACCTCAGCAACTGTCCCAGAACACAGACAGAGTGTCTCTTCATCATTTCCTCCTCCCTGATAAATAAAAGTAGGCCCATATGTTTCTGGTGTTCTGTCTGCTGCATACTGACCTCTGTGTGGGAGACTGTGTGTGTGTGTGCTGGCTTCAACAGGGACACTGCATTTCCCTCTACTGCAGAACATACAGTCAGCCATATTTAAAACTTAAAATAGTAATGTATCGCACACGTACCCAGTGTTACTTGCTTAGAGGAGCCAGCACCAGGGTCAGATTGTACAGCACCTGTAATCCCATAATCGGCCGTCCCTTATTCCTATCAGAGCCAACTCAGTGTATTCTGGAGGAGTGGCCCTCCACTGGTTTTCTGAATTTCACTCTTTTTTCGGTTTGCCTCAAACAAATAAAAAAATAATAAAAGGTTGTGTGTAAATAAATACTTACTAGGCTACTTTTAATTATATTTTATATTTTGTCTGTATCAGCTGCCAAAAACGCTTGGAGTTGCATCTAAAATCAATGAATATTAATCCTTACAGGTATATACATGCAATTTTTTTATATATTATAAAAATATAGGCTATATTTTACACACACATACATTCATAGCCTATATATACATCATTTCACATAAATAAAGAATGTTTTATTTAGCTTACACATTAACGCAATCAGCAATCTTTCTCCAACAGTCTTCTCTTGCTTTGGCAGCAGAGACCGTATTGTTTCGAGCTTGTAATACATATTTAAATTCATCGTAATTCTGAATGATTATCTCTTGCTCCTCCGCGAAAGAAAGTATCGCTCTCGCTCTATCCATATCGAACGCGATTGGTTGTTCGGTGCCAACGTCACTTTGGTATGTGCACGCGCTCGTGGAGTAATCATAGCTTAAGATCAAAGCCTGAGTTGACAGAGAAAGTTGATGAGCTGCTTCATGGTACCAATAAAGCCTGATTGCATCGGTTTGGTTTTGTCAACTCAAAACTAATCCTGTAACTCTGAGTTTGTTCAGCTACCTTCATGGTACAGGCCCCAGATGTAGTTGTGTGTTTGATCTGGTGTTGTTGTGTGTTTGATCTGATGTAGTTGTGTGTTTGATCTGGTGTTGTTGTGTGTTTGATCTGATGTAGTTGTGTGTTTGATCTGGTGTTGTTGTGTGTTTGATCTGGTGTTGTTGTGTGTTTGATCTGGTGTTGTTGTGTGTTTGATCTGATGTAGTTTGTGTGTTTGATCTGGTGTTGTTGTGTGTTTGATCTGATGTAGTTGTGTGTTTGATCTGGTGTTGTTGTGTGTTTGATCTGGTGTTGTTGTGTGTTTGATCTGGTGTTGTTGTGTGTTTGATCTGATTGTCAGGTGTTCACGGGGATCTTCACAGCTGAGATGGTTCTGAAGATCATCGCTCTGGACCCGTACTTCTACTTTCAGCAGGGCTGGAACATCTTCGACAGTCTCATAGTGAGTCTGAGTCTCATGGAGTTGGGTCTGTCCAACGTGGAGGGTCTCTCCGTCCTGCGCTCATTCAGACTGGTAAAACACGCTTTTATCTAGAGCTGCACGATTAAGAGTTAAAAGATTGTGATCTCGGTTTAAACACCCACTCGATCTCATTCCTAAATGACAACGGTTCACGTCTGCGTTGGCACTGAGAGCAGTTGTCATGAAACAGTCTTTTCAACCACACAGTTTCGTTATTTCTGGGTAACAAATATTCATATTATCATAGAAGAACTGGGATAAAAGTTTATAGTTTACATATAAACACTGATGTGTACAGAAGCGATCAAAATTGAACAAATCACCTTTTGAAAGTAAGTTGGCGCATCAAATAATGATTGTATTGATTACATCGTTACACCAGTAGGTGGCGGCAAGTGACCGTTAATAAAAGTATTTGGCATTGAATCATTCATTCAAAAGATTTGTTAAAAAAATGCTGATTCATCCAGTAATGAAACAATGAAGTACTTATAAGTGAGTCGTTGAATCATTCATTCAACCCATTTTTAAAAAATAAAAATTTATATAATTAATTAATTAAACAAATGTACAGAACATTTATACAGTGTAATACATATATCTAACAACTCTCACCAAGCAAACAAGCTACCAACATATCAGCAGTTAGAGTTAAGCTGGTCGCACACCGAACGCGCAGCTCAGCGCCACGCCACGCCACGTCTAGGACAACTCTCACCTGAAAATCTGATAACATCAGCAATTTTCTGATTTCTTTAAATAAATATAAAACTAAATGTATATTCCAGCACAGGGCTAAGTCCGTATATATACATTACTACTATTTGAGACACATAAATGTAAAATTAATATATAACTATGTAAATGGCGCCGTGTGGCGCTGCAGGATTTAGAACACGGTCCAGAGCCGTTGCTGGGCGCCGCGGACAGACGCCGAAAGGCGCCGCCGGTGTGTGTACTCTCATAGAGAATAATGTGTTCGAATTTAAAAGACCTGGCGCTGCGTGGCGCGGCGCCGAGCTGCGCGTCCGGTGTGCGACCGCCTTTAGACAGAAAAGCCAGAGAAAAAAAGATTTTAAGTTTTTAAAAGAGATTTAAAAGATACCAATGTGGAGGCAGTTCTAATATGCAAAGGCAAACTATTCCAGAGTTTCGGAGCCAACACTGAAAAAGAACGATTACCCCGAAATTTACGTCTAGACCATGGGACGGTTAAGAGTTTCTGGTCAGAAGACCTAAGTGATCTTGATGGTGAGTATATCTGCAGCAAATCTGAGAGATAGGGTGATGCCGTACCATTTAGAGATTTAAAAACAAACATCACAATCTTAAAATCAATCCTGTAACGGATTGGCAACCAATGTAATGAAAGCAAATTTGGAGTGATATGGTTCCGCTTTCGAGAACCTGTCAGCAATCTAGACTTCAATAGACTCTAATAATAAAACATTCTCAGATCCACTAGTAAATTACGTGTTATTTTGTTTAGTTGTCTGTTCAGAATCGCGACCTCAGTTTGAAAACAAAAGAAATCGTGATTCTCAATCATAGACTGTAAAAAATATGGACAAAGCTGTGACGTCACCCATAGACTTTCTGAAGAACGGTTTTGAGGCCGTTTATGGGCGGCGCCATCTTGGAAAATCTTTTCAGAAAGGATACAGAGGTGGTGTGATGTGTTGGGTCAGATCATGGCCGAGACGTCACATTCACTCGGCGCAGCCCGTTATCAGCTGTCAATCAAGCAGTCAATCAAAGTTAACCACGCCCTTATTTGTCATGTTTATGGGCGGCGCCATCTTGGAAAATCTTTTCAGAAAGGATACAGAGGTGGTGTGATGTGTTGGGTCAGATCATGGCCGA